>JACXSJ010000230.1:27845-84278 GCA_014851325.1 Pentalonia nigronervosa
ACGTACGTTATGTGCATACGATGTGCTGAGGAAACGCGGAAAGTTTATCTATGTTACCAAGTCAACATTTTTAGCCTAACAATTTACGGATTTAGTCCTTTATTATGTTAGATTAGGTTAAGCTTGGCTGGTATAGTACATATATGATATATCATTACAATAGTTACATTATTTGACTTTATGAACTATTTTACACCGCAACTTTATTATAGACTTAACTATATGATACCTACTTCGAATCATTGTGAACATTTTTGTTAAGTTAATATATCGCTGTTTTGAAGTTAAAAATTACAAAATGCAATGTATTTTATATACCAGTGCACTACACTAGTATAGAAAAATGCACATTGCTGTTTACTTTTCAAATTGTATTTATGAATGATATAATCCCATGTAAAAAAATTGTTTTCAATAATTAATATATAAAAAAAAAGATGACGGAAATTTTTTTTTTTTAACAAAAAATGAGTATAATATATTGCTATATTATTATAATTAATGAAAGCGGTAAGTTACAGCCGAAAAATTGAAAAGGTTATATTTTAAACAGAAAGGGTGAGGTACTGTTTTTTTATGAAATAATCGAGTAAGGTTATCAATTGCAATAAAAAATTAGAAACTAATCATCACTTGTACTTATACCCTAATGGTCTAATATATAAATTGAGTTGTTTGTCATCTGATCTATGTAATTTGTATGTTTGATATTTACGTATTGCGTGTAGATTATAATATATTATGTGGCGTAATAACGACCAAAAATATGTTTCCCATCCGTACAATTTTGTATATGACGTCATGTGGGTTACTTATATAACAGTCATATATTAAGTTTTACTTTCAATGCGCGAATAAGAAATAATTAAGAAAAAGTTTGGAAATCAGACACAAAGTAGTAACAATATATAATTGTCTCTCTGCAGCTGCTATATCAATTAACTCGTAATTATAAAATTTATTAGGTATTGAGACAGTTTAATAAATCGTTGGTTAACATTTGTATGTATATGTAATGTATAGTATTCCTATAACTGTAAATAATAAATATAATAATATACTTAAATTACGTATTCGCTTACATTACTTCTGTTAAAAAAATTTTCAAAAGAAATGTAAGAAATAAGGATTTGGTAAACCTATGAATAAGCGTTTGGTAAGTTATTCGAGTTTACCGTTTATTTTTGCAGAGAAAAAATATATACCTATTTTGACTTCTCGGAACAAATTTATGATTCCACTATGATCCTATATATAACATCTATAATCTATCGTTACCAGAAAAGTTTTCTGAACAGTGGCGGCGTGGTGCCAAAAATAACAAATAATTTGTTAACATATTTTTTGTGTACTACACTGACACTACCACTCATATCGAACGCCTACATTCTAATACCTAGCGTTTAAGTTACCTCGATACGACGATTCATTCATGACTTGTATAAGCATACAAATATAAGCATACGATCATCGAATGTCAATGTCTTTTCGTGCATCGATTTTGCGACTTATTTATTATTAAACGTTGTCAATCGCGTGGATTTAAGATAATATAATAAAATACCAACTTGTTTATATAGGTACCGCGGTTTAATTTAAATATTATTCAAATGTCGGACTGGTGTCATGCTATATCGCGACAATGCCGTTTCCAATCAGTGTTGTTACCGACGATTTTAATTTTATTTTAGATGGTACCTTATTATCCAGAGTTTTAAGAAAGAAAATAAAGTTTTTAGTTGGAAAAAATTGCATACATCCAGATACCTCAATTTTGACGAATTGGAATGCAAATGAATTTTCAATTTTTAAACTATTCTTATTTAAAACTGACGTGGTTTACTTTTTTAATACTACAATTTTTTTTCTGCAATTTTATTGACTCATTGAAATGAGTAGAAACTGTTTTTGTTTTTAGTTTTTGACATGCAAAGTTTTGATGAGCACACTAAAAATTATTAATTTTTCATTAACTATTGAAAATTTTTATTTATGTTTAGGTACATTAAAATGTAAGTACAAACATTGAAAATAGCTTTACCTAAAGGACATTCGTCAAAAATGGCATTATCAGACTCACCTAATCTAAAAGAAATTGGTTGATTTCGAAAGAAAAAAATGTGCTTGTTTATAATAACTGAAGGTAATGAATAATGATGATATATATTTATGTACATTTAGTGTGCAAGTATACATAATAATGATGTAACCAGGATTTTTTATGGGGGTGTTATTCAAGAATTACAAATGTATTATTAACGTAATATAAAAAAATATTTTGTACATATTAGGTATACTATTATAGTGTAAAAACGCAATCACTACAGCTAGGGTTCAAAATTAAAAAAATACTATGTACCAACCGTTACTTTAAAAAACTATTACATTAAACATGACAACTGTTCTATCAATAAAAAAAAATACATCAAAAAAATTAAAATTTTGATTTTTTATTAATTTGATACTAAACACACATCAAGTGGGAAGGAATACGAACTCTGAGCCACCCGCTTCACGGTGCACAACTGGTACTTAAAATAATATTATCTATTATACATGTAAAAATTTAATACAATAGTCGATACTAACCTTTATCTGGCTGCTGGTCCTCTGGTGCACTGCGGAAGGAGACACCATGTACCCTTCCACGGCCAAGGACTCCTTGGCGAAAACGCAACAGTCTGCCGAAGTGGAATCGATCATGTTTTTGATTTTGACGCTGGAGATTTTGAAAGATATTTTTGTACGATTGGTGCCTAAGTACACAGCACGATCTGGCTCAAGGGCTGCGCGGTCGGCGCACTCCCGACTTGGAAAACCGTCCGTGTATTCGCGGAAACCTAATAATAATTAAACGCGTCCGTTCAACACTTTTCCAGTCGCTGTACAACGGTGCCCACACACGGTGTTCGGCATACACGATTGACGATCGTACGCGATATTACGCGGTGTATACAATATCGATATTTATATTATACTATAACGATTGTCTGCTGCAGTCGGACCACAGCAATACAATATCGTACGATATTATTTTTACTCTTATGTACTATCGTAGTCGTAGTCGTCGTCGTCTTACGCGAATACGTCTATATACGACGTGTCAAGCGAATAATGCTGCGACTGCTCCGTGACGGGCACCTGTTGCGACTGTGGTAGCCAAATCATCGTGCTGAATGTTGCGGTAGTGCGTATAGTATTATTATTATTAAAGCAGCCAGTGAGTAAACCGGTACCAGCGGTGCCGATTGTTATGTATAGTAAAAAATCACGCCACCGCCGCCGTCGTCGACCACCACTCCACCATCCATCACTCGAGCAGACTTGGAACAACAATAATAAAAATAATAATAATTTAATATTATGTACATGTATATAATATGCACCATGCGCGTATAGAGCTGTACATTATGTACATATATAATAAAATATAGGGTATTGTAATAATAACATGTATAATAATTGTAAATACGTCGTCGTCTTGCCCGTCAAAGTGGTGGAACGTTCGTTCACCTTGACGTTATCGACGTTCATATTTCGTAACTAGTGCGTATACGCTTGGTGGCATGTGTGCCGATGACGACGTTTAGTACCATGAAGCCACGGACGCGTTTGTATTTTTATATGTTACTCGTTAATCGTAAATATATATATAATATATATTTATATAATAATATAAAAACTAAGATGGGCTCTAATATTTGAAGGGGCTTGGGGCGCTAAAGCCCACCACTAAGCTTAACCCTTCCACCAAAAAAAAAAAATTAATCATAATCCTCCTTTAAAACATTTTTATCGACAATAATAAAAAAAATTACTGAGCATTTCTTATGCCTATAAATAGTTAAAAAAGAATTAAAATATATTAAACATTTTATGGTGTATAGAACATTTAAACATTTGGTGAAAATGTCATGTATCTACTGTTTTTATTTTTTGTGGTACACAAAAACATAAAACTGATTTTGCCAAAGATTCACGTAAAAATTCCCATTTTTCTCTTAATTTATTTTTTTTTTGTTTTTCCCGATGCATTTAAAAATTATTTATCATATAATTTTTTCTTATTTTTAACCCCCCAAAGTACCAACTAGATTCACTTTCCTGCCAGAAAAGATACTTATGAAGGAAATCAAAGCACTTTTACTGCCCCAAAAAGTTTTATCAAGCATAAAAAAAACACACATCATTGTAAAATTAATACATTCATCGCTCAACTTATTTTATACCTAATTTATATCTTTCATAATATATAGTACTTGTTGCGAGCGAGGCGTCGATTTTGGTATAAATCTTGTTATGAGTGGATTGGTATGAGTATGGATGGATAAAATATATTTTGCTCTTTTCATTAAAATTGTTCACTACGCCACTGTCTTTGATAAATTGATTTTTGTATGCAATGACTTTAGTTGAACACGAAAATTAGTTAAAAGTTTCCCTTAATTGTTTCTAAAATAGGAGCTTATTGTTATACACACCCTCGTAAAGGATTTTGTTTACTTACATAATAATAAATTCCTAAAGAAAGCTATAGGTTATTAAGGTAACATTTTTAAAAATCATAATGGTATTACTACTAATAATTAATAATTACTTAGCTAAAATCTGATAATGCATCGGTAACACCAGCTTGAAATTTCAACTACCTATTTGTAGTCAAATGGTCAAAAACGAATATATAGGTAGTTACGTTCGGAGATAAAATTTTAATATTTTAATATTGCACTGACCTATATTTCAACTGCATATAAAATAAAACATTTTATAATTACGTCCGGCAGCAAAGATCGAGTGATAATAACTCAAAACTATACGTTAATAATTGCCTATATATGTTGTAAAACAATATTTTCGATCTTCACGAGTACCTAATAACTGTTATCGCCATTAGACTATAGAACATTATTTTCAAAAATTAAAAGGGAGACACGAGCGCTCGCGAAAAATGTATTTTAAGAATTAAAAATAAAATAATATAAGTTGTAGTATAAAATAAAGAGTGCAGTCTAATCTCCTGATTCCTGATAAAATTATATTGCACTAAAAGATAAAGACTTCAGACAACTTTTAATCATAAGACAGTACAATTATTTTATATATTTAACTTTATTAAAAAAATTATAATCAAAGGTCTATCCCCATATTACTTCAAAATATAAAAAAATAGTATGTTAATGAATTAAATTTTAATTATTTTTTAATAGTAATAATAGACTGTATTTTTTTTTTATTTCTTTATACCGGTATAACTCTGTATTTCGGCTTTAAAACCGTGTTTAAAAATGATGACAATATTAGTTAGTATAATATATACTATGTTCGGTGGCGTGGCAAACTTAAAATTTTTCAGTGGCAAGTTCAATACAATGCCGTAACTAGAGGTTAGCAACATGAGCGCTTGCCAAGGGCGCAGTAAAGTAAGGGGCGCATTTGAGTTCAATTAAAATTGGTTTTTTTTATATAAATTTTTTTTTTTTCATAAACTATTTAAAGTTTTATTAAAATTCAGAGTAAATGTGTAATGCCTAAAAATTACAAACTGGATTGCGCCTTGATAATGTTTATTTATTATAGTGTTTACTACTTTTACATTTATATTATACACCAATATATATTATTTTACTTTTGAGTGTATGAAATGTATAGACATAAAGGCACGAACGATGAACAGCTATAATAATGAGTATCACAAACGACCGGTTTTCCCGACTATTAACTAATATGCCGGCATATACCCGACTTTATTTAATATAATATCTATACAGAATAGAGATTAAAGTTTAACTTTACATTAGTACCTATACATAGGTACCTACCTCCTACGTTTCTCGTTAGTCGCCAGTTGGTTTCTGTATTTTATATTAATCACTGATCAATCAATTCTTCAGTAATAGTGTTTTTCGATACAAGAGCCACAGTGCTGAACTACGGTGTATCAACTATCAAGTATGTTTTTTAATTTAATTTATTACATATTTACATATTGCAAATACATTACATTATACACACATGTGTAATTAGAGACATTTTTATCAAACTTATTTTTAATCTTAGTTAAAATCTCAATTTTAATCGAAATAATATTCTGTTAGTTTCGTTTGCTTATATTTTTGTAATTTTTTTTTTTTTTATTTTTTTAAAATAGAAAAATATACAATCTGTATAACATAATACAATAAGTAATTTAGATAACATTTTTACCAGACTGGACGACTTGTAGGAAGGGAGAGTCCATTGACACAACTTCCAATATGAACTTTATTTAAATTAAATTTTATTGTATATAATAAATGTATTTATAATATATAAAAAAAAAAAAATTTTTTTTCGGTTAATTTGTTAGAAAATCACGTGGCCATTGTCGTTTGAGACGACGGGGAGGATTGTCAGGTAGGGTTTTAGAAGCTAGCTTGGCGACTAGAGGATTAGGATGATTTAGGACATTTTTGTGGAAGTTATTATAGTTGTACGATGCTAGTGCAGATATCGTTGGAACGTTGAGATCATGATGTAGGGATCTGTTGCTTACATACCATGGGGCGTTTGAGAGGAGACGAAGGTTTATGGATTGGAAAGCTTGGAATATTTTCAGGTTAGACATTTTTGTGGAGCCCCATAATTGGATGCCATACGTCATTGCCGGGCGTATCAATTGTTTATAAATTAACATTTTGTTTTCAAGTGAGATTTTAGAGCGGAGTAGTTGTCTTAGCTTGTGCAGACGGATTTTTGTTTTAATTTTATATGCGTTGCCCAGGTAAGTCTTTTATCTAGATGGAGACCGAGGTACTTGACTGAAGTACCCATAGGGATTATTTTGTCATTGAGATAAACGGGGGGAATATTTTTTGGGCTGAGGGTAAAGGTAATATGAGTGGATTTGCTTTCATTTATTTTTATTCTCCATAAGTTAAACCAGTTTTGTAAGTTAGTTAGGTGGTCTTGGAGGTTATTTATGGCAGAGTCTAGGTTAGGATTGGATGAGGTTATTGCAGTATCGTCTGCAAAAGTAGCTAGATTGGTGTTATTTGATTGAGGTAAATCAGCTGTATATATATTGAACAATGTAGGTGCGAGAATGCTACCTTGAGGGACGCCTGCTCTTATAGGATGAATATTAGAATACTCTTCCTCACATCGTACTACGAAGGAGCGGTTTGTGAGGAAAGATTTTAAGGTGAGGTATAATGGAGTGGGTAGAAAGAGAAGTTTATAAAGAAGTTTTTGTTTTTTTTATTTTTTTTAACCCTTTATAGGGAATAAGGAAAAAAAAATTCTGAAAACAAATATTTTATAATTAAGTATATTTTATTTCATCAGAATGCCTCCAAAAAAACCTTCTGGGGCTGAATTCAAGAAATTAAAAAAAGAACGCCCATTAGGAATTATTTTAATATATAGCGTTATTTTGATACGTAAGAATATTATATTATTACATTTATAGAAAAATTATACCTATAAAATAAAACAAAAATAAGCGCCAAAATAAAATTCGCCAAGGGCGCCACGGAGGGTAGTTACGGCACTGGTTCAATAATCCTCCCATCAACCCTAACCAGATAAATAATAATTAATACTTAGTTAATACCCATCTAGGTACCTAGGTACTCAGCCACCCAATATACCATAAATTATTCGGAGGCCTTATGATCAATTCCTTCGCCATGCCACTGACTATCCGACTACACGTCTGATATTCTCTGGGTAATATTAAAAAAAAAATTTTCATTGTTATGTTTACAATATCAAATACCTTTATAAGAAAATATCATTAAAAAGCTCACGACCAGTGATGATAGTTCACTATCATCACAATATAGCTTCAAAATAGCTTTCATAGTTGACCTTGGATCGATGTATTAGTATCGTAGTATGTTATCTAAGGACTTAAAATTAACGTTCTTATACTAAGACTTATTCAAATAGGCTTTTTTGAATAAAAAGTCGAGGGGAGTTGGTTTACCGATTTCTTGAATTTTAGTGTTTGAATATTAAGTTGAACTGTTAATTGTCGACAGTGTCACCATCTTACAAGTGCGTAGAACATTCAGAAAATCTCATTTAGTTTCGTTAGTTTTATGATAGTGAATTTACCTAAATTATTATACTAAATATTTAAGGCTAAAATAAAAACCATGTAAATTACTTATATCTCAAAGTTGTTTTAGTTTTAATAGAACGTCTCACCTGCATTTTATATTGTCTCCAATTGTCTCCAAGAAGTCTACAAGTGCGAAATAGCAAATTTTTGTCAGCAATTGTTATTCAGTTAAGTTAGTTTTATTATTATTGTGAATTTACCTATTGACTGATTTAAATAATAAGTAATGTTACACATTTTTTACAGCTGTTAATTGTTTATTAAAAACAAATGTAAAAAAATGGTTATATAAAGAAAAAGTTATAATTCAAAGAATATGTTAAGTTTAATATTGAATTGAAAATTATCGGTTGTGTAATGATTATTATGACTAGAACTACCTTTAACTATATAAAGACTTAACATTGTCGCAAAAAGAGTTGAAAAAAAAATTGCACAATGTTATAGAAAACAAATAAAACAATACTATATTAAAATTATTTAAATTTATAAGTTAAATGTTTTTGATTTTTTTTAAAAAATATTCCAGGTTCTCAGAAAGTTTATCATGGTACAATATTGGTTATTTTAGGTTTTATATGCAACACTATAATTCATAAATCTCTTTAATCATAATGATTATGTTCTTAATTTAATAGAACAAATTTGGATATTATTTAATGTATTACAACTTGAGACTTTACAAAACTGAAGATAATATTTAAAATGGGTTCAAAATCTAATAAACAAATAAATTAATATTTAAATTATAAAATTAAAATTTTTACTTTTATGTCCAATTTAATTGAAAAAAAAAATTGAGAGGAAAACAGATGCCGCAGACAAATGCATTTTAAGTATAAAAAAATTACACAAGTTAATAAAATGAAAAAAAATTAAAAGGGGGACACAGTTCAATTAAGCTGCTGACAGCGAAGACGTTATATCTAAGTATTGTCTTACATACTTACTTTATTATTTCAAGATATACTATATAATATATCATGAAATCTATAATATAATATAATGATCGAAAATTATAGGCAGGTCCCCACATCAAACTTTGAGCCTCTTCTATATCTATTTTTTACCCAGGCTCTATATTATCTATTATATATTTATCTATATGTAACTAAAAAATTGAAAAAATACTGTGTCAGCTAAACCACCAAATCCACCTAGATTGGCTGGTTTTATATAGGCACAATTTGAGTTACATTTTTGGAGGTATTAGATTTATGTCGATCAATGTAACTCGTGGAAGACTTCACCTCCACACTTCTTTATTTATATGCCTTCTTATATTACCTATAACTTACTAACCTATAATATTAATTTGATATTTATTATTTTATAACTTCACTCATAACACGTTAATTTTAACAAAATATAACTATTTATAATATAAAGAAATCGGAATGATCACTTTGGATAGACACTGGACTCCAAAGTTCTATTTTAGAGGATTTTTTCTATTTAATGTATGAAACAGCTTAATAGTTATCGACTTATCCGACATAAAGTTGTCGTTGATTGTTAATAATACCTATATAAATATCTTAATATAACCAATCACCTACATAGTAGGTATTTATTGTTATTTTTTTTTATTCTGGTAGTTAAGATATTGTGTATTATTACTATGAAAACAAATAAAATCTTAGAAATGAAAGTATTAATTGCATAATATGAGATATGACAAAAACTATCTAATAATTAATATAGGTAATTAATACAAATATGCTAAGGCTATTAAACATTTATGGGTGCTAACTACTAAGAACCCCCAAATTGCACCTATGGTTTTACAGCTATATTACACTACCTACTATAATATCATGCACATGACGCATTACTGTATATTGAATTGCGCACAGAGAAATGTATTTTAATAGGCGAAAACAGTAGTTTTTACAGGACACATCACACGTTCAGTTACAGCACATTTTATATTTATAATTTATATCACATCAATTTAATACAAAAACAATAATATCACTCTTATTTTAAAATTACTAAGTTTTCTCTTTGTCATTTTGCAACACACCATTGTCCAGTGAATGAGAGAAAATAAGAAATAATAATATGAGTTGATTATAGGTACCTATTGTTAGATTATTGTGCAGATGTGGTATCGACGATTTGTCATAATAGAAAAGCAATTTTATTTTACATTGTATGTACCTACAGCATATAGTAGGCTTATACTATCTATCTACGTAGATACTAGGTAAAAAATATCTATCAATTTACAATTTTTTATTGTTTGACATTTATTGCAAGCCTCGGGTTAAATTTTTTAAAAGAAACTAATAATAAGCACATTGTCATTCCATTCAATAATGATATTATTATTTCTTATTCGTATTTAAGTATCTACCTAATCAATATTATAATATGAATGCCAATTCAATTTGTGTTGTCATTGGTAATTTGGTATGTACATCTAATAATAAGTAGAATAAAATAATTGTATTAAACAGACAAGGCCTGTATATTTGTCTACTGATATATAGTGTCAACTAAAATTGATTATTTTTTGGAAGTCTACATATGTATATTAAAAATATGTACTGATATATTATAAATTATGACTGAAAATAAAATGTACCACACATTTGTAAATTTGTAATATTACGAAACAGTAGTCTCCATTCTTCATTCAATTACAAAATTCACAGCAAAATCAAATCCCATTATACTTTTGATTATAAAAATATCACAATTTGATTCATAAATAGTTTGAGACTTGAAACATCATACTTCTTGAATTTTTTATTAAAAAAAAAAACTACTTTAGTTTTAGTCAGTGGTATATTAAACTTAATTTTATGGAAAGTTACAGCAAATAATTGTATGTATTATTATGAATGAAATATAATGTTTATTTTATAATAATAATCAATATGAATATGTTTCAGATATATAAAAAATACAGTATTTAATAGATACAATGTTGGAAAATTAAAATTTAATTCTAAATTCTAATAAAAAACTTTTTGAACATTTTTATGAAAAAATATAATTTTATACCTCAATATGAAAATTAAATCTTGTATCAGGAATCAAATATTAAAAATAGTAGCATCAGAGTAAGTAGGTAATGTAATACAGGAAAATAAGTAATTTCATTTCCATGAATTACTTAAGTATTTTATTTTTTATTGGCATCTTTAATTCTAGACTAAACACAATTTCTGTATTGTTTCATGAATTTTAAAATTATAATTAATATTCATTTTTCTACCACTTAGTGATGCTATAAACTGTTTATTTTTTAAACCAGGCTGATACAGACTTGGGAGCGTTTGGTTCAAAAAACTAACTGAAAATTGCAAATATTGAAACCAAAACAATCAATTCCTTGAATATCAAATCAATGACTTTAAAGTACACATCAGGTTTATGAAAAACTATTAAAAAAGTTTGTAGTTTTAGTTTTAATTGTATTGTTTTTATTAATTTTTAAGGTTTGATTCTGGTTCGGTTTAAATTTAGATAAAAATGTACATATTTCGTGCATTTTATTCTCAAAAATTAGAGTTCATAACATCACTTAACTCAGTTTATATTAGTGTAGCTAAAGCCTGAATACTTAAAAAAACGATAAACATCAACTTCTAAAAAAAAGAAAACATATTAACTATTAAATTTAGGAGCATGCATGAATGAAAAATTGATACAGAACCAAATATTAATTTGTCATATATTGGGTATATTTATCAAAGTAAGTATCTTAAATAAAGAAAAAAATAAAAATCTTTTTTCTGTATTTTTTTAATAAAAACTTAAGTTCAAGTTACAGTATATGATAAATAATATGTAAAATAAAATTGGTTTTAAATTCAAATATATTTAATTAACTCATAGTTAAAAATTATGAGAACATTTTAACACAAATATTTATTTATTTTATAATTGCAATTTTTTTTATTATTATTATTAATATCATCTCTTGAAACCTCGTCCTCCTCCACCTCTTCCACCACCAAATCCTCGTCCACCACCTCCACCACGTCCAAAACCACCGCCCCCACGACCACCACCACCACGTCCAAAACCCCCACCACCACGACCTCCACCACCACCTCGTCCAAAACCACCGCCACCACGACCTCCACCACCTCTACCACGTCCTCTTCCACCACCACCTCCTCTGCCTTTCTGGCCACCTGGTTGAGGTAAAAATTTCTTCAATGGTAACAGTTTAGCTGGATCAATATATAACTAAAATATAAAACAATTATAACTTAAAAATGTATAATTTCACCTAATAAAAATTATACAATTAACTGTACCTTGTCTGCTCCTTTGAAAGATTTTGCTTTGATTTCGGAGTTTAACTTTATGGACACAAAATAATCACTGTATGTGCCAAATATTTCATCTATTTTTCCAATTTGTTGTTTATTAGAAAAATATATGGGTGCATTAAAGTATGGAACATCTTCCATTTCAGCCTTGCAAATAATGTCATCTTGACAAGCATGAGTAAAATAACCCAAAGGTACTACCTAAAGAAACAAACCAAATGATAAATCATAATTTTACATTATAAATAACTCAATAAATACTTTAAAACTTCGTTCTAAATATTAATTTTGTACTTGGATCTCATGGCAGTCAAGTATTAAGAGAAAATAAAAAAAAATTGTGATAAATAACAGAATTACAAATATGTAATGCCCATTATATATAATTCATTCATCGATAAATGTCCTCTAATAAGAGGCTGTCATTTTGATTAATTTCCTATAATTTTCATTGAAATTGAATGAACAAAAATAAAATTCTTAGTAATAATGAATGTATGTATTAATTAAAATTAAAATAATAATGAAAACATTGAAAACAAAATCAGTATGATGCTATCAGATAATGGTATAAGTTTTTTAGTTCTATGTGTATTCCATGTTTAAAGTTCTATGAATAAAATACAAAGTACATAGAATATCTGAATAAACAATTTAGACTAAACAACAAAAAGTAAGTCTATTACAATAGAAATGTAGATCTTGATATTTTGGTGAAAAATTAACAAGTAGTATGTTATAATTAATTCCATTAAAAGCAATATATTATTTCTATAACAAATAAAACCTAAATACTTTAAAGAATTAGAAAATATTTACTTAAAAATATAATTTACTTCAATCAGTTCAATATAATACTACACTGTTTAACGGCTTTAATAATTAATACAATACAATTATACACATTATTTACTAGTCATCTTTTGGACAGAACTAGTATATTAGCTACAAAGTACCTTTGTTAACTTAATAGTACAGAAGTAGTGTCAATGGACACTCCACTCTCTTACAACGTCACATTTAATAAAAATTTTAAGTTTATTGACCCATTATATTAACGTGTAAACTAATTATAAATTATTTAAATTCTCTTTTCAATAAAAAAAAAAAAATAGTTTAGACAATCTCTATAGTTTATATTTTCAGTTTACCTTTTATAACATATGCAATAATTACCTTAGATTAGGTTATCTCAGATATTTATACATTAAATAATTTTTATATATATTTTATTTTTGATAAATCGAGGCAACAATTAATGTGGATGTGAAAATTGTACCTAAAACCATGTTTAGATCTAATATACATGTGTAACCCACAATGTTTAGAGGATTTCCCCACATAATCAGTAACAGTAACTTACTTGATACATAATGTATTCTAATTTTAAACCAGATTTAATTAATTTAAAAAAAAAAAAATCATGAATTTTTGAATCTATGACATTAACCAATAAAAAAATTTAAAAAAATGTATACTTCTTCAGGTGGGCCTTGTTCAGCAAACTTATTGAAACCACCTCTTCCACCACGGCCACCGCCACCACGGAAATTACCACCTCCGCCTCCTCGGCCACCGCCATCACCTGCAATAACAAAATCATGATTCATACTCTTATGGTCATTACTAATTACTAAATACAAAAAAACATAATGAGTAGAAATTAATTATAATATATAGGTATAAGTACTTAGGAAAATATTTAATTTAAAACAAATGAAGCTGAAAACAAGTAGGAATGTACACCTAATTATTTTACAAATCATTCAAGTCATTTAAATAATGTTCAAGATTAAGTTAATAATTTTGGAATCGCGCAGAACATGATCCACGTATATCATGTTTATCGGTGCTTCAAACGATATTATATAATTTACCTCTGCCTCGAAAACCACCGCCGCCACCACGACCAAAGCTGTTTCTATTGTTGTTGTAAGACATCAGGATTTGGAATCAAATTTTATTAAGTATGATTCAAATTAACAAATGATTTATAATAGTTTAATAAAGTACTTCACTGTAATTTGAAAAAAAAAGTCACGTGTTCTTGTTTGTCGTTTAGGCCTGTTAGGCAAATATGGAAACGATTACAAAAAGTATAAACATGCCACTTATCAACTATTACCACAAAGTTGATGATAAAATCCAATGGCAATTCATGGTATACGTTCCAAGGTAAAAACCACGATGAAGAGAGATCGTGCTATAAACTAAATCTGTAGGTGTAAACATGATAAAGAATAGAGATGTGCCTGTAATAATTCTGCGAATTGGGATACAACAACATTACTATATAGTGAAGTAATGCATAACATGGCATTATGTTTATTTAATCAGTAATAAGATCAATATAAGCTACTTGACTACCTCAGTTCCAGTTCATGCTTCGTACCTCACCACAACTGTGGTACTATTTAATATCATAATATCACATATATTATTAATATATTATTTGTATCGGTTATCCATAATCCAAATAAATCGGGTATCCGGCCATCATGATTATTTCGCGGTGGTTATAATGTATATGCACGAGCATGTCAAATAATTGTTCTATGTACATTAGATCTACGCTTTCGTTATAACTCCAGTGAAGTCCGACTTGATAGTTTTAGCGGTTAACGCAAACCAATAATCCATTCGACCGTGCATGTCTGGTCCGCCCTCACGACCAGTCCAGTTTTGTCGTGAATAAGATAAACTGTGTACAATAACCGTGCGGCCATGGATGACAAAATCGAACTCAAAACCGAGCATTCGTTTCCGGCCAAAACTGAACCAACAGACGACAAGACAGCCTTACCGCTGACCACCGACGAGACACTGTGTGTAACCAACAATGGAATAGTGTTGAATTGTGAGAAGTCAGTCAATGAATTCAACAACATCAACCATTCCAATGAGCAACAGCCCGTCAAAGAGAAGATAGTTACGAGCCCTCAATATCTCCCTGTTCAAACACTTCAAACTGCCATTGCAGACATCAGTGAAAGTAATTTTTTTTTTTTTTTATTTAGCCTTTACAAAAATTTAGCTCAACAATTAAGTATCTTACATCTAAACAAAATAAAATAATAATATGTATACACAAATAATGGGTTAACAAAAAACAAATGGATATATGATATATAAATATACATTATGATACATAAATAAATAAAAAATAAAAATAAGAATAAAAAACAGAAAAAATCAAATGACAAAACCAGCCTGCTGGATAAAAGAAACAATTAAAATATCAACTTGTTCAGATTTAGAGTTTAAAATAGAGGAAAGATTGAAGGGGATGTTTAAGGAATTAAGAGAAGAAATTAAATGAGAACGTTTTATAGAGAGTGAGGGACAATCAAAAAGGATATGCGATAAATCACAGAGGACTTCATCCAAGTGAAGTGTACAAAGGGGGGAATCATTTATGTTTAATTTATAGGCATGGGAGGGTAAAAGATAATGTCCAATACGTAAACGATTGAACTGTATGATATAAGATATAAATAGAGATAAATGTTTGAACCAAATATTAGTTCCAATAATAGGAACAATAGATTTAAATTTTGAGGCAAAGTTTGCAGGAAGGTTATTCCAATAGGCGGACCAAAGGGTGGAAACATGACGTCGTAGGAGAGGAATGAAATCAGTCTAAGGAATTAAAGAAGAAGAAGGACTAATAAAGTTTGAGGAAGATTTCGCTAAGGAATCGGCAATCTCATTTCCGCGAATCCCTGCATGACTAGGAATCCAAAGAAATTGAATGTTATAACTTGATTGACTGAGGCCAAAAAGAATAGATTTAATACAGAGAGTTAAAGGAGATAAATTGGAATTAAAAGCATAGGAATTAAGAGATTGGAGACAAGACATTGAGTCCGAGGCAATTAAAAACTTTTTATATGGAGAAGTAGAAATAAACTTTAGCGCTTCCACAATGGCGAAGCATTCAGCTGTGAAAGAAGATGACAAAGGGGATAAATTACTTGTACATGAAATGTGAAACTCAGGAATGTAGAAAGAGTAACCTGCTGACAAAGGGGAAACGGAACCATCCATATAGATAACAATGAAATCTGAAAAATTGCTTTCAATAAAATCAGAAAAAATATTGTTAATAACTACAGAGGAAGAGATACTTAAGTCAAGAGAGGAGAAACCTAGGAAAATGTTAGCTATATGAACATGCGTAGAGTAAAGAAAGATTTCATATCCAGACACATACATAGGATGTTTAAAATTGGTAAGAACATATTTATGGAATGATGAAATAGAATTAGCAGACAGAGCTAGAATAGCAAGAGACTTAGAAACATAACGCCAAGTTAGGAACAAGGAATAAAAGGTATTAAAAATAGGACACTTAGAGAGAAATAGTGATTTAAGGAGAAACTTGCCTGCAAGCCAGCGACATCTAATATTGAGAGGAGAGCAGTGAAAGTAATTATTTACTATGAGTGTCCGTGGACAAATGTAGGATGGAGCGATGGGTAGCAATTCAATCAAATTACCATATATTTAGTGAAAAATTTATATTTTTTATTACAACATAAACAAGAAAAATATGCTTTAGTTTCTAGATTGAGATAAAATATAAAATTTAAGATAAAAAAATATTTCCATGTATTGCTATATCAATTTTCTTGATATAAATGTCACAAGCGTAACTCATCGCGGATTTCTATCATAGCTTTACTGTTGTTAATTTTCATTTATTAGTCATAATTAAAAGATGGCTTTAACAATATTACATTTAATGTTTTCATACGCTAGAGTACAACATACGTTAAGCCAATTTCAAACTTTGCATCACCAATATCAACAATAGCTTTTTCTAATGTTATCCCCTGCGATCAATGGATGCTAACTGCATAAGCTAACATCAAAGGAAACTGCTTTTGAGAGCATAAAGTACCATTTTTTTTATAAAAGATGATGTTATTAGTACAATGAAAATAGATTCTCCATAAAGTTTGGGTTCAGTATATTTAAGAAAAGCCAGAGTATAAATAAAAATAATAATACTAGTACACATAGTGGCATATTTTTGTAATAATTTCCTCTATACTTGCGTCATACATTATATAGTTACTGTTCCAACTGATCCATTAGCGAGTTTTTTAGAAACTCAAAGATTTTTACTTAAGATAACTTTGGCATCTCTACATAAACTTAACTCTGTAGATAATCCCTTTGCTTCATCTGATGATGCTGATGCAGCTTTCACGCAGTTATGTACTGCATTAATCAATACAATAGGCTGTTCATTTTCTTCTAACTTACAGTAATTAAAGATTTCAATATTGTTATTTTTTGACATGATGCAAATTACATCATCAAAAGTATGATTTCCAATATTATTTATATGGAATCAAGTCGACAAAAGCTTATAATTTTCTTCATTAATTGTTGTACCATAGTTGCAATTCTGTCCAATGTTTTTCTAAAACTTCTTTGTTCATCATTGGATTATTGCATAATTTTCAGTTAAGAAAAACACCTTTTTAAACTGAGAATGTAACAAACTTGCTTGGATTGTAGTAGCATTTCTTCTAATTTTGTACAAACTGGTGGTAATTGTGATCTATCTCTAACTAAATTAATGTATAGCTCTCCAAATGGTAAATGAGCAGATAACTTCTAAATGGTTTTTCTCTGAGTTCTTGTTAACTTTAGAAAAAAGATTTAAACCTAACATGCTAGCTTTGTCAATTATAACAAATTTTTATATCTTCAAATTCTTCTTGAAACTCAATGAGAGCATTGCTACTTAATGATTTGATTTTATCTTGCCATTTGCAACAGGTATTTTTAAAGCAGAATGAAATGTTTGACCATTAATATTATGAACTGCAACACCTGTAGGAGCCAATAACAAAGTTGCGTTTGTATTATTATAAACATTAATTTGTATGACCATTGATGAATTACACAGCTTTTGCCAGTTACCACATTTCCTTGTATAATAAGTTGTTCTATAGAAATTAAATCTTGAACTTCTGGAAGAACTGTTCTTGGATCAATTTTGTTTGGTACTATGAATTTTGTTGGATCTTTTTTACATTGTTGGCATAACTCAGTATTATTATTATAAATGACTTCTCTTAAACAATTTGTACACTTTATAAATTCCAAACTGTTTAACTTGTTTTCAAAGTATTCCTGTAAATTATGATATTCTAAATTATTGTCATTAATTGAATATTCATTGTCTTCTTGAACTGGCTCATTAAGTCTTTGTTTGTGGTGTCTTTTTTAGCCATAGGTTTGATGACTTATGTTACCACCTTATTGACCTCTTCTAGACATAATTTTATAACATTTTAATATGTGTATATTATGTACTTTATGTTTATCTTATTTTACTCACTACATTCGAGATATTAATAAATTGCACACCAATTTATATTTAAAAATAATAATAATTTAGATAATCATGAATATATATTTTAAGGTTTATGACGATTAATCCAGTAGTTTAGGAGGAGATAGCAATAATAAATTGTATGAACTGGGGAATAGAAGGGCTATGCTTTGCTCCACCCAATTAGAACTAAAGTATATAAATACTTATTACTATAAATCTATCAATATACATTTAATATAAATTAAACACAAAATTTATATTATTTTCCATTAAACAATTTATAAATTAATTACATTCAATTTAAATACTTCTATCTACACATTATACGTCAATATCAATGCGTTGTTGACATGTAGTAGCCCGTTTTGTATTAATTCTTTATTAGGTGTTTACAGCCATATAGATTTAAAATTTTTATTAGCCATTCATTACCATATTAACTTAACATCAATTCCACCAATTTGACAAGCTATGACAGATATCCATACTTAAATCACAGTGGCCATCGATGCACCATTGTAGAATCAATACCAACGTTTAACATGTTAATGATATAGTTATTATTATGAATAAGTGATTATGTAACTGGGTATAATATACATAGTATGTCCAATAATGTAAGTTCTGAACAAATCAAGGAAGTTGTATCAACTTTGTTAATTTTAAGTTTTTATTACACATTTTCTTGTAGTTGCTAATTGCTTTATATTAGATACTGCAAACATCAATCATACTAACATTACTTTGTCCAACCTGTATGTGAATATGTAATTTTTTTATTCAATTTTTACATTTATCAGGATCATGGGATTCTCAATGTCGTGTCATTACTCCTCCTACATTATTCCAAACAAGTTCTGAAATTATATTACATGGTCCTCTCAAAGAAGTCCATGGTTCAACATCTGAAAGCACTACAATTGATTCTGATAGAGAAATCAAACTGGTACCTTTTGATATATATATATTTTTTTAAGATAAAAATTTGTAATTTTTTTTTTTAGCTTACAGAAGATAAGGAAAAATCAGTTGACAATTTATATCCTGAATATGATTACATATTTTGTATTGCAGCTATAAGTAGAACAACACCAAATAGTTCCAAACTGCTTGCGGTATATTTTACAATTTTTTGTCTCTACTTTAGACTTCTTCAAGTTTAATGTTTAAAATACTTTTGTAACATGACTTATGATTTTGTATAAGATATCCAGAAAAAATTTGTTGAGAACACATACATAGTCTGTATGGGTCTTATAATATGTTACAATATGTATTGTGTTGTCAATATTGTTTATAAAGATCCCCACACACTACAGCAGTGGCAGTAAATTGTGTCCAGCTACATTTTACTGCCACCTCTGCAGTGTCTTAGAGACCATAATGTTGTACCTGCATTATATGAGTAGAAGAGGTAATATACAACTATTATACACCATAAACACATGATTACATTTATGGTTTATCTAACAAACATTTTTAAAATAACTTCAGCTAATATTTATATTCTTATACACTACAGTACCACCAGCGAAAAATTAGAGCCGCAATTTTCATGCTTTAAATGGCTATTTTTTGTTACGGCTATTATAATTATACTGTTTTTGAAAATAATAACTGTTTAGAAAACAACAATTGAGGTTTTAAGTTTACTGGCCATACTATAATAAATAATAATATGAATTGTTTACTATAAAATGTAAGTTGTTTTAAAATATTAATACCAAAAACATTTCTAAAATAATTTTTTTTTTTTTTTTTGTTTAATTCAATCAAAATTAATTTTTATCATATATATTTTACGTCTGATGAGCATTCTATAATTTGTCAATGTTATAAGTAATTCTTTGATAATTATTCAAATATTATTGGACAATGGTGTCTGGTCGTTATGTTTGAACTATCTATTAAGTACATGTTGGTTTTCAATTTTAATTAACCACCATTTATTTATTCAAAATATTTATAGGTTTATTTTTGTATATAATAAAATTAACTATGTAAATAATGATCTATTTAAGTGTCTACATTCATTATTTCAAAAAAAAAAAATTTTACTATTATTATCGTTATGGTGAATAACACTATATATTTTTAGTTTTGTATTCCAAATAATATTATTCAGGATATTGCAATTTATAAAATCAAATTTTGGACAAGTAGTTCATTAGTTTGTTTAAAGTTTAAATGAATGGTGTAGAGTGGTATAAGAATACCTTTCAAAATGGTGTCCTACCACTACTAATCTAAACTTTAAATACTTATAAACTACTTGTCAGAAAATTGAAATACTTAGAATAATATTCTGCTTTGGAATATGATATAAAAAATATCATATTTTTTTTCAAAAATGTTGTTTTAAAATGACATTAAATAATATAAAAAGAATATTTTCAAAAAAGTATATACTTTCGAAGTAATGAGTGTAGCACCAAAATGAATAACCTGGTTTAATTTTAAAACAATTTTTCTAGATATTTTACATATATATTATATTCAAAATTACATATATGTATGTGTTTTAGATATCAAAAATTGATTCAAACATAAAAGTTGATATAAAGTCTGACGTATCTTCTCTCAATGGTTATGCTGCTGATCATTCTAGCTCATCAAACTCAACGTAACTATTAATAAATATTTATCAATGTGCATTAATCAATTTTAGCTATGTATTTGAATCTTACAGTTAACATAACATTATGATCAAGAATAATGTTCTATTATTGTGATTATTAATTGCAGTAAATTTACTGTTGAAAATGTTTATAAATTTAATGTATAAATAATAATTAATTAAGCATTTATATGTAACCACTCTTTATTTATTTTTTAGTTGTGGTCATTTAATAGAAGAACCATTTTTAGTACCAAAAGCTCCACGAGATTCATTTATGTCATCATCTAGTAGTTCATCAACTGGAATACTTTTACAGCAATCAAAATGTAAGTATGGCTTCAAAGTTATAAACTACTAATTTCCCTACTTGATCTATTTAGATTATCATAGTCTGATTATTATAAAATGTTTAAACTAGAGCTCTCTATTTCACGTATTCACGTGAAATTAACATCCGAATATATAAAACCGTGTATTTAAAAAATCCGTGTACACGTGTAATTATTCACGTGTACACGAATATTCACGTATACACGTAATCACGTATCTTAGTGTTCTAATACATACGTACTTTATTATTAGCCATGCAATTTACTTATAAAGATATACAAAATCTAGAGACAATTTAACAAAAGCATTTTGTATATTTATAACAACGATTTTCAAACAAACTAAAAACAAAAATAATGTAGAATGATTAATTAAATTAAACATGCAAATAATAATGATTTTAAACTTGAATAATTCAATGAATTTCTTAATTGTTACAAAATGATTAGATTTATCACAAGATTAAGGATTAATTATAATAGTATATATTGATAAATTATAGAAAATGTATTCATAATAATAACAAAATTTTTATGAATATAAAAAAATAACAATTTATAAATAATTAAGTATGACAATAATATAAATAATAATAATATTATGGTATTAAATTTTGATTTTGGTATAAGAAAACCAATAAATTAACATTTTTTGTTAATAATGATGTTCTTTTGAATTTACCACGTTACCAGCTGTGGAAAAACCGCATACTTGCCTATAATATAATTCAACGTGTGGATAAGATTACGGAAATAATTCAAAATATTAATAAGCCATTGATAAAGTTTTCGTTTTATTTCATATACACAAGTATCTTTATCTATTATCTAATAGGTATATAATAAAAATAGTAATCAGTTAATTCGCTCGATACGTGCAGTTCATAAAGGCCGGTCACCATATTATATAATATAATATATATTATATGCACAAATATCCGTGAATACGTAAATAACTTAAAATACGTGAACACGGATATTAAATTCACGTGTATTAAGTATACGTGAATACAAATTTTTTGTTCACGTGTACACGGACTTCGTGTTCACGTATGTATTAATTCACGTTTCAAATCGAGGCCTCTAGTTTAAACTGCATCACATTTTCTTTTAAAACGTGTGATAAATCTATTTATTATTATGTTCATACAGTATCATGTTGTACTTATTAAATTTAAAATGTAAATTATTTTAAGTTAAGGATATTATTAATTAAGTTCTAGGTGAAAGTCATTAGAAATTGTTAAAAATATTAAAGAAATGTATTAAAAATAAAAAAAGATCTAATAAATTGTAAAATTGAATTTATTAATATAATTCAAACTTTCTATTAAGGAAACTATGTTTTATTATAAACTGAATTATAATGCATTATTCTATAAATTCACAGCCCTATTCATAACTTTTTTGGCATATTATTTATTTCAGCCAAACACAACAACATTTTACTATCAAAAAATGTATATACTTATCCAGAAAATTTAGCTTGTCACAAGTGTGACCATGTATATCCACGAGTAACAGAAAATTATATTGCTAGTAATATGGACAGTAAAGACATCAACAGTGAACCTCAAACAAAAACTCGGTAAAAAAAAATATAATTTGTTCAAATATCAGTATTAAAATATTTTTTTTAATTTTATAGTGCTGGAAAATCAAGACAAAAAAAAAGACCTAAACAGAATAGTGATAGTAATTCAAAAACAATTTTAAAAGTATGCATCTTATTTAGTATATATCCTACATAATATAAGAATTTAGTAGTTATTTCATTAATTATTGTAGTTTATAACAAAACATTTTAAACATTGTAGTTATTTTGGTTTTTTTTTTATCAGAAAACAAAACAAAACTCTGAAAATGTTTTTAATGATAAAAATGATGTTAAAATAGAGGAACCTAAATGTTATGATAATATGTCAATTGATTCTGTTAAAAATCCAACAAATGAAGAAAATCCAATAAATGTTAAAAATCCGGCAAATGATCCTATTACATTTAAAACAGGTTTGTAAAATATGATCAATATAAATAATTGTTAGGTAATTCTGATTTAATTATTTTTCTTTTACAGGTGATAAAATATTTGCATACTGGATGGCAGATAAAATGTTTTACCCAGCTATTATAATTGATATAGCCCCCCCAAAATTTAAAGTAGAATTTACATCTGACTACTATATAAAACTATTGAATTCTGATTGTCTTGTACATAGTGCAGCTTTAAAAATTGAGTCTCTTGTCGCAATATTTGATACTGTTTCCCAAGAGTATAGAGTTGGTGAAATTATTACTATTAATGAGTATGTTTAATATATTTTATTCAACAATAAAGTGTTTATAATTAATAGTAAATGTTAACATAAAATTCATTTTTCTAGAGTACCCAATGGTGAAAAAACATATACAGTAGATTTGAATTCAGAGGTGGTTGTTGTTCCTTTTGAAAAACTAGTGTTGGATGTGGATAAAGCAAGAAAGTTACAAGACAAAGTTGTACTAAAAAATTATCATAGACTTAGTATGTGTATGTAATTTTATTAATATTAATTACTATTTATTATTAGTTCACAATTATCATGTAATTAAAAATAATTGATTTTTTTAATGATATTAGCTAATGTATCTGAAGGAAAAAGACTTCGCTTATCTCGATCAACTAGTACAAAATGTAAAACTATAAAAAATGAATCCAGTAAACGTAAGAAAACTAAAGATGTTTCAGAAACCAATAAAAAAAAAAGAAAATGCCTATTTCCTGAAGTACCTGATCCCAGGTACATTCCTAGTACTAGCACAGGAATTACTAGAGATGAGTATGAGGAAGGAAACTTCCAAGCTGCTTCTTCAGATTCAGACTTTGAGTAAGATATATTTTCATGTATAATATTATAATGTGTTTTCTGTATGATTATTTTAACATAAATATATTATATTATATACATCCTTGAATTAATAATTAAGTAATTAACATTGCTTGTTAATAATTTTTCTAAAAGAATTTCACTGAAAAAAGATTTAAAATATACATATATACAGTAAAACCTCTAAATATCTGATACTCTTAGTCACTACAATTTTGTCTGCTATTCAGGGGTTCAGTTTGTAGATAGTTTATAGATTGTTACCTAAATAACCTACATTATTTAAAGGTGTTTGTTAAGGGAGGTTGCACTCTATATTTATATATACTATTAAAAAGAGTTTAAATAGTATAGTTATTACTTATAGTTTTATTATTAAAGTTAATTTACAAAATATAAATAGAGTACAATGTTAAGAAAGTTATTTTTAGTGACATTAATCAAGATTTTTATTGTTATTTAAAAGCAAAAGAAATTACTTTTAAAATTATATTCCTTGCATATTATTAATATAATAAGTATGTTTATAAATTAAATATTTCTTTATTTAATTTTTAATGAAATGTTGTCAATTCTTTTGTTATTTAGTCACATTAGAGAAGATTTAACAACTATTAACTTGGCTCAATTAAAAAACTCAGACATTGATAGTGAACATTCGTCTCCTGACAAAATTAAAAGTGCAGTTGTGTCTCCCACCACTAAATCCATAAAATTATTTGAAAATTTACACTTTATTATTTCTTATTCTAAATACAAACGGATACCAATGTCCAATGACAGTGATCAAGGCACTGATACTGAAATCAACCGACGTAAATATCAAATTGAAATAATACCTTGGTTGTATAATGTATCTTAAATTATTTTGCATATGCTTAATTTTATTTTTAGATTCACATCATTTTAAACCAGATAAAGTCCATAAAAAGTATTTGGAATCCCTAATATATAAACATGGTGGTGCTGTGCATAGGTATTTGAATGTATTACCAAAGTCCTGTTACAAGTGTTCATACATTATTACTGATACTCCTTCACAAACTTGTAATTTTTTATTGGGTTTGAGTCTTGGTATACCAGCGTACCATCATAGATGTATTGAACATGCTATTTCTCAAGTAAGCTATGACAATTTTTTAATAATGGCAAATTTAGTTATTTAATTTAATTTTTACCTTATATAAGTTTAATTGACGGAAAACATAACCTCTACCCCAATCATAAATATTGAAAATAATCGTGAAATTTACTAATTATTATTTTGTTTTTTTCATCATTTCTTTATCCTAAAGTGTTTTAAATTTTGGTATTATGTAGACAATTTTTAGTTCATATTTTAGTGAAACTGCTTAACACTGAATGTGGCGGTTGACCACTGTGAAATTGCCCCATGATCGTTTAAGCCGTGTCAACAGATTTTTTATGGCATTATTATTCATTTGGTATCAAAGAAATGCTTACATTTTTATACATTGTTATTCAGTGGCTTATTTTTTTTGCACTTAGTCGCGAGGCTAATTTTACTTGTCTATATAGGCAACGCACATCAAATACATACTATAAGACACTCAACATTTTAACAATTTGTTACTTTACTGTTTTAACAATCTAACCTATCAGTTATCACTTATCATTCTTATTTTCCTATGTACTTAAAAATGTGAATAATATTACATAAAAAAAATTATCAATTCAATTTTAACTATAAACTAACTATTTCTTAATTACTTGACCACAGAAGTTATTGCATTATTATGATAAATTAAATATTTGTAAATATAAAATACATCAAGTTATTAAACTATCAAATGCAAATTTAAAATAAATAATAAAAGAATCGTATAATAATTTTTAAGCCTATTGTTGATTTAATTTATTGTATACAATATTACATAATATGTAAACTCTTTCAAACACTTTAATATGTAATTCTATTTAATATTATGCATTTTTAATTTCAGAGATTGTCTTTCTCCGAGTTTTTATTAAAGAATGATATTAAACCTATACCAAACGGTTGGTCTGTGGAAAAGAAAGAAATTATCTTCCGTTCACCTAAAACTGTACACTCGAATATATTTTCTGATTATGTTGTTTATGTAGCTTTATCTGATGAATCCAAGAATAGTTTTTTTTCCAGTTTGTTAAAATTTTCTGGTGCCATAGTGTACACTATCACTAAAAAAGGTATGTTGTAAGGATTATTGTAATTACTAAGTGAATTGTCTTTTACACTACTGTATTTATATAAATTAATAATATTATTGATTGCCCTTACTGTATGAATGTATTTATTTACTAGGGGCGGTAAGTCTGCCATTAATACGACACATGACTGTCATTATCACCGATGACCATTGTCCAAGATCAATCTTAAATGAAAGAATTCCCAAGTTATCAACTTTATGGATAGTTCAAAGTTTAATATGTGAAACTCCTCGTCCTTTTGATAGCCACGAGAGTTATATTGCAATAAGTGATGCAGGCAACTAAACTGATACCCAACAAATAATTGACGATAAAATTTGTTGTTTAAAGATAAACTAAATGTTTATAAATTATTTCCAAATAACTTTATTTATTTTTTGGTAAGTTGAAAAAATAACACCAGTATTTAATTTTATGTATTTTTGAACTATGTATTAATATTATTATTTGTTCAGTATGTGTGATTTAAGATTATTAAAGTTTGCACACAATATTAAATGTTCCGATATTCTAACCTGGCATGTTATAATTGCTAATTCATGAGTTGTTCATTGTTACTAGCTTTTTATTTTTAATATTATTAAATCGTAACGACCCAATGTATTTATTTGAAAAGAAAATATGTGAAAATGTTATGTTTTGGTAAATGATGACTTAAACATTGTAATTGAGTCTTTGCAATATATTAGCAACATTTACACCATGACTATAATTTGTATATATAATTTTTCCAAACATTTTTGTCATTGTATATGATACATTTTAGCATATTAAGTAATTTTAATTGGTTATAAAAATAAATAATATACAAAAGCATCACTTATATATTATATGTAGTTTCTTTTCTTCCTACAATGAATGCTATTTCCATGTTATAAAATCCAAGATAATACAATGAGCAACCATAAGGCCCGTTGCACGCGGGTACTTTACGTATCCCCACAATAGAGACACATTGGCGCCACTGATAAAAATACATTATCATTAATAATGCTTCACATGTTCTGTCGTCGCGAAATTGTGATGCCACAGACGAGTTTTTGTGGTCAGTCCTCGCTAAAAATAACGCCTCAGTTGGTGATAAATTGAAACAGGACATTAATTTCATACGGATCACACCACAAGCGACCATGAGTCGAAGTAGTAGAAGCTACAGGTAGCTCCTCCCCCTCTTTCTCCCGCCTAAAGTTCGAGAAATAGAATATTCGGGAATATTGGATTAAAATATTTCTATAGAACAATCCCTAGAGCATAAAAAGATGGCTGACAGAATGCACAGTAATAGCTCGTCACTGTACGTAGTAGTACCAAATCTGGTAATATTATCACGATGGATGAAAATAGTACGCATATTTTGTTGTTCGAGTTTTGTGTGTGCTTCGCAGAACAAAAAAAAAATCGTCGATATTTGGTTCATCCTTTAAACCCCTCGACATTAACTAATGGTCAGTTTGATATTTTATTTAATGATTTAAAATATGGTCGCGAAAAGTTTTTTCGTTATTTTCGAATATCACCAAATTCTTTGAACGAGTTGTTAACTCTGTTGAGACCACTCTATCAGCCATGGACACTAATGTGGGGTCTATGTATTCCTCCACACGAAAAGCTATCAGTTAAACTAAGGTATGATAACATGAAGTATCTTTATGTATGCCTCTATCAACAAAAGAAAAGTGGGTTGAAATTATAAAAGGAATTGAAAGACGTCAACTGTATTAATGTGGTTGATGGCAAACACATCGGGGGTGTAAAACCATTTGACAGTGGGTCATTATTTTATAATTATAAGAATTATTTTTCGATACATTTCATGGCAGTTTGTGACAGCCATTACAATTTCACATTTGTTGATATTGATTCGTTTGGTAAATGTGCTGACTTGACAGTATACAAAGACTGTTTTTTACAAAAATCTTATGGATAACGATTTAAATATACCTGAAGACTAACCCATTAACATTTACAGAAACTCCGATTTTGCCGAATATTTTAATTGGGGATAAAGGTTTTGGTGTCTACAAAACTTCTATGTCCTTTTGGTGGCAAAAATTTGTCAATAAAAAAAAAAAAATCAATTATCGGCTAAGCAGAGCAAGGTGGTACATAGAATGTACATTTGGAATACCAACTAATAAATGGCTGATATTGCATCGACCTTTAAACGTTTCAATGAAACAGAAGAAATTGTCCAAGCATGCTGTGTATTGCATAACTTCGTAAGAGCATGGGTTGGAATGCAATTTCATAATATACTGACAGATAATGAGTTTGATGAGATGCATGATTCATCTACTAGTATTCTAGGAAATAGAACAGCAAATGACATTAGAAATCAATTCGCAGATTATTTTATTTCTCCAGAGGAAGAATTGCCATGGCAATACACAAATATTTAATATTATATTATATTTTATTATTCGTATTTTTTTCTTACCATATTTTAATTGTATATGATTAAACATAATAATGCACTTATATATATTTAAGAAAATTATAATTCACACTAAAATGTATTTAAATAACACAATAATAATTAAACAATGAATACTTATTACATTAATTTTTCTCAGGTGTCTTTTTTGTCAAAGTTATCAAAAAATGTGCAACACAATAATTCTTCCCGAGCTTTATTTCTAAGTTGTTTATTAGAATTTTCATTTGACTTGAAATTCCATATAACTAGTCATAGTTGAATTTCGTTAATACGTACTCGTATATCTATGTCAAAACACTCAAACATTTCGAAAAAAAAACTGTATAAAAATTAACTACTTAATTACTTCAATAGTTTCATACAAAGTACAAAGTATTTACACTGAAGAAACAAATATATTCAAAGGTAAATGAAAATATACTATCATTGCTTGTTTATCTTGCACCCTATTTATACTCTATACAGAAGTCTAGAAAAATTCATGAATATTTAATTAATAAATAAATAATAATTAATAAAAAATAAATAATAAATAATAATATTTAATATTGAATATTTCTCGTACTTTCTATGGGCTGTAGGCAACAGTGTTAACAACCCACATGCATAAATAGTTGCCTATTACTACTGTCTAATTATTAATTTGTAAAAACATAAATTACTTAATATGTTATTTTTTTCCAAAAGAACCAAATAATAATATGAATTACGTAGTGGTGTAGCGTAAAACTTGATCTTTTGGGAGGAAGAGGCCCTTTTTAACAGAGAAATTAAATTATTAAATAGTGATACTAGTGGAAGAGTTTGATGCTAGACCTTATATTTTTTTTAAAACAATACAATATTGTATATTTAAAAATTAACTTTTTAAGCTTTTATTTAATTGAAATAAATATTTTCCCAGTGTTTTTTTTAAGTGTCATGATAAAAGTATTACGCCCCCAGACTTGGATACACATCGAGGATCCGGGGCTAGGATTTAGGCACGGCCTAAATATGCCACTATAAGAAACTGTCGATCATTTATATTATATTAAAAATACATGTGTGACTATCATGTGAAAACTATATGGATCGCATTGCCACAAGGAAAGTAGTCCGTGTGGAATGGGCCTAAGAGAAAAATCATTAACAGGTGTTTATCTATGACAATACATACAATATTGGAATATGGAATTATATATTATTATAAATGTTTACTCTTATTTTAATTTTCATTTAGGTAATTCCACAAACTGATTAACAATCAACTGATTAGTATTTAGCTTGTTGAGAGTATAAAAAAATATTTTATATTTGTATTATTGTAATATTAATAAAAGGAAGAAGTAACAAATGTTGACTATGAGGATATAATAATTAAAATGAGCTGTTGATTTCAGTAAAATAACAAAATTATACTTTATTATAATATTTAATAATACCGGCTAGTGACTAGGCACATGTATCTAATACTTTCATACTCTCATTAACAAAGAACAATCATTAATTCATTATGCACATTTATAATTATTACAACATTATCTGAGCATTTTTATTTTGTCAATTGTTTGAAAAAGGTACTTAATTTAATGATTAACAGCACTATCATTAAGTACATGAAATGTCAAATATCGCAACAATTTTAGACAATATATTTTGTCCAATAATAAATAAATAAATAAATAATAATAATAACAATAATTAAATTGTAAAGCAAATGATTTATTGTTAATAGTACATCAAGTCATGAGTGATAGATATTTTTGATCTTGAAAATTATAAAATAATTAGTATATCAAAAAATGAACTATATGGGATAAATGAATTAATGGAAAATGATTGTTAAAAACTTTACGATTGGTTTTCCTTCTAAATATTTATCACAGAAATAATGACTCGGTACTAGTAAAAACTATAATTTCATAAAAATCCTAGTTAAATTATATAATTATTGGATAAAATATTATTTTTATATTTAAATAGAAAGGAACAAACACGAAAAAATCGAGAGGGTTATTGCTAATATGTATGGTCTAGTTTTTTCACAAAATAAATATACACAAATACAATAATTAAAATTGACGGGCCAACAATTAATACTTAACATAAAGTTAAGAGGACAAATTGATAAACCAACAATTATTACTTAACACAAAGTTAAGAGAACTCTTGAACTTTACGGCAAATTTCGTCTGTAAACTCTGAGCACTTTGCTTTTCCACCCAAGTCTCCAGTTCTGTATTTACCTTCTTTAATTGTTTCAAAACAAGCTTTTTGAATAATATCAGCTTGGCTGTTGAGTTCCATGTGACGCAACATCATAACAGCTGATAACAGAAGAGCAGTAGGATTGGCCAAGTCTTTCCCAGCTATGTCCGGAGCGGTTCCATGAACCTAAATAAATTCAATTTGTTTAAAAACTAACAATATCATTAAATTGAAGTAATAAACTAATGAATAAAATATTAGTTACAGATTCAAACAGAGCACCGTTGCTGCCAATGTTTCCACTGGGTGTCAGGCCTAAACCACCAACCAAACCAGCGCACATATCTGACAATATATCACCATACAAATTAGGCATTACCAAAACATCATAATGACTTGGATCTTGAACCATGGTCAAACATACAGTGTCTAAGTACTTTTCTTCAAATTTAATTTGTGGGTACTTTGAAGATGCTATACGACAGCACCTCAAGAACAAACCATCAGACATTCTCCTATAATATTCCCATTTTCAAACATATAGATTATAACACTAGACATTATTGAAAAAAAAAAATGTTTAATTCATCATACATAATGTTAGCCTTATGTACAGCAGTGACCTTGGACCGTTTATTTTCAACAGCATATTTGAAAGCAAATTCAGCTACCCTGGTTGAAGCTTCTTCAGTGATCAATTTTATGGATTGTACGACTCCTTCAATAATTTCGTGTTCGATGCCTGAATATTCACCTTCAGTATTTTCACGAATTGTTACTACATCTACATTCTCGTATAATGTAGGATAACCCTCAAGTGAGCGACAGGGCCTTACATTGGCATATAAATTGAATTCTCTAGAAAAATAATGAGCATAAGTTGTAATCTCAGATAAACAGAAATATTCAAAATACACATTTTTATATTTAGTTTTTTAAAATTAGTAAATAAAGTTATATTTATTATTTACTTTCTAAGCGCCAAGTTCAATGAGCGATGACCTTTTCCAACTGGTGTCATGAGAGGTCCTTTTAATCCAATTTTATTAGTATTGACAGATTCAATAGCTTTGGATGGTATTTTCATTGTACCATCTGGTGCTCTTACAGGAGTAACATCAACTACATCCCATTCAATTGGAGTCTAAAAACAGAAATATTTTGACAATGATTACAACCTACAGATTTACTTTGGATTACAAGTCTAGAAAGTATCTTTAAAGAAAACTTTTCAACATTTAGTCTCTGATTAGCTACTAGATTAACAATACTGTACAAATACAGACAATTCAATTCCATTCAGCCATGTTCAAGAATCCACTCTAATAAAAAGTGTTAGAAAAAAAAACCAAATGAACTTTTAACTATTTTACTTGTTTGACCTGTAGTATATAGTCTCACTAATACATATGCAAAAGAGATTCGAATAGTCTAAATGCTGAGATTTATTATTTCGAAAGAGAAATAACCACTTACTTTGGCAGCTTCGAAAATCTTCTGAACAGCGGTCGAAATTTCAGGACCGATTCCATCGCCGGGGATCAAAGTAACTTTCCGCGCTTCAACACTGTAGGAACGAGCTAGGTACTGGGTAACGTTGTTCTGTCAACAAACCAACAACGGAATTCCGCGTTAAGTGTAAAAATGTACTCATATACTATTGCGACGGCCATCGGAATGGACAAACGATCCAAATTTCACAATGAACATGATACTTACGATCTTGTGAAATATCCTGTGAGCCATAGCGAACGGTCGTCAGTGGGAGATGAGGTCGAAAAAGAACTCTCTCAAAGGGTTTATGGTCGGAGAGAATTTTTCTCCTCAATTGGCCTGGCTACAAGAGAGGGTTGATCACTTGATTGTATTTATAAACGAAAATGGGTGAGAGGTTAAAAGAACAGATGTTTTACTGAATAGGAGAGCGATGGCTCGGTGACCGTAGTATCGTACGTATGAATCACGATTCAATAAAATTTCGTTGGTCGGGCAGTGTTCGTCGTCTTTTTGTTCCATGACGACAACGAACACGACGGCGCCGTCGTCGGGGTAAAGGGCGGCCACCCGATAAGTAAGTTGATAACAATTCCGATTTCCGGTGAAATTTGAATTATATAGAGATAGAGTTACCACAAATTAGATAAAACTGATAAATTAATATATTATATTTTTATTTATTAATTATTACATTCATAATTTCATCATAAGGTATGAATATATTAATTATTAAGGACAAGACACTTTTCTACCAAAATCGTATCCTCCCCTTATAGGTCAAACCAAAAAGTTTAATAGATATTTGCCACGGTATAGAAGATGACTATAAACAAACCTAATTATTTTTAATACCGTGTATTTACTTTATATTATACGTATAGAAAAATTATTATTCAGTTAGTTTCAAATAATTACTTCAAAATGTAACCAGCTAACAAAAATTAGACAACAGCTGGACAAATACACAATATTGACCTTCTATCATTTTTTTATAATATTTATATACATTTAAGCTATATGGTAAACGTGCATATTACACACGTATAATATTATTATAATTTTAATAATTTTCTATATAATATTCAATAATTATATACTATTATTTATTTATGTATTTTTTTATATTTATATTTTTAATAATTTTCTATTTGTACATAAAGTAAATATTAAACTTTTTATTTTGATTGAAAAGGGAAGGATACTCTATGCAGAATACCTACTCAATAGCATAGCCGGTAATCGTGGGAGGAGGGGGGTGCTTGAAGGGTCTTAGCCCCCAAATATCGTATTAGCCCTCATACACAGACATATTTTTAGTTGTGTGGATCAAAGCCCTCCATTGACGTTAAAAATTTTAGCACCCCCTGAAATTTTAATGGATTTTTCCATATGCTCAACAGTATATATAATATATCCATGCTCACGCGCAGCAATATTATTTTTTATGTTAACCACTCAGAACCATCCGCTGTGGTTCTATCGGTGAGTTGAAATATGAATAACAATGAAAATATTCAAATATTAGAAAATTAAATAGATGTCTTGGAAAACTCAAAACAACTCGTGAAGATCATAGGTACGAATTAAATTGTTGAAACACTTCAAACTATCAATTCTATATTTTATAATATCGTACGTCGCCGACGTTTGTTTGGGTTCAATTTTTTTATCACGGTTTATTGGACGCCTGATAATAGGTATATTAATAATGAATCTAATACAAACTATCGTATTCTGTACTTAATCTCAGCGCTGGCGATTGAAAAGTCTGAAACAATAACATTTTATACTTTGGACGCGAAACGCAATAATATGGCCGTCTAATGTCCATTCAATATTTCATTAGAATATTATACCTATGATCCATGTACAGACTAACGAGTTAACATTGTTTTGTTGAAATGCGCATTAACAGTACCTATATATAAGTACAAGTAGTAATAATAGGTACCTGCCTACCTACTATTTATAATGTGTTCTCATTTACGTACAATTAGCAGACGTAATCAGCCAGCCATCAAAACTGTAGATCTTATAATTTATATTTCTATTATACCATGAGAAACCGTTAAAATATGCGCTTAGGTACCTATAATCCAATAAATGTAATTGCGTACCTTTTCATTAAAATTTAGAAATAGGCACAACAATTTTTGAAAGAAACACAATATTAAACTTTTTCATTTTTGACAATATATCCAAAATCATCATTATAATTTCAAAAAAAAAAAATGTAATAAATTTATAGCGTAAAGAAATCTAAAATAAACTTATATTTTATACATATGCGCACTCAAAAATCGTTTCCGGTTTCGATATGCACTCATCATGCTTGCTGCAACATCACCACCCCGCCGTCCATCGTTACTACACAATGGCAACGTCTTTGTCGTCGATCGTAAGATAATAATATATTATTTCATACAATATAATACGTGTGCAGTGTGTGTTTGTGTTTGTGTGTCATATATTATGTGTATATATGAATACGTGCAAACTCAAATTGACGACATTAAATTCCTTAAACTGCGCACGCGGCCGTAAATCATCGTATTATAATATTATTATACTCAGAGTGACGAGTCAACTTCGGCGGTGGTACGAGAAAGGGTGGAGGAGGACGATAAAATAAAATAATAATACGCGTCCTCTCACTCCTCTCCAGACTCCAGCTTTTCGGGATGGAACAATATATATTATATATGTATACACACGATAAATCCCTTTATTTAATATAATATATATGATTTTGTCGTAGAGTGGGGGGGGGGGCACTGGGATGTATACATATAGGTATATAGCAGAAGGTTGCATGACGAAACCGCGTCTTATATTATTATTATTATTAATATACCTATAGGTATATAATATAATATTAAATGAAATACGCGATCGCTTTACGTCTTTCCCCGTCGCCGCGTCGTGATACGCGAGATATATACTGTGCCGCAATAGCTTATCCGAAAGGTACACACGTCATATTACTATATTGTAATACGCACGTATATATATAGGATGTATCAAGACTTAAGTTGTGTTTGTACCTGTAAATAATTATTGTTTTCCATAATCAAATTTTGTGTCATTCAAATATTTAAATATGTACTTGTTTTTACGTTTCTTCAATGTCGGATATAGCAAATATAGATAACTCAAGTCTACAACTATCATTTAAAAGTTAAATTTCCATCGCAGCATTCCGGGTCCGGAATTCTCCCCTCTTAGATCATTTTATTAGTGGTACGTAATTACACCAGTTTTTTCCTTTAGTCGAATTTTCTATTTTTAAACAAGTACTATGGATCCTCTCTGAAAAAGTTCTGGCTGTGACACTGTAGAGGAGTGTTTATACGCGAAGGACAAATCGACTAGCAAAGCATAGACTGCACCCGGTATAAACGTCGCTAAATCTGGAACTATAACTACGGGAGAGAAAGAAACTTGCGCGCGTGTATCGTCGTTGTTGCGACAGGCGGGATGCTGCAGCGCACTGATGTCTGTTGTCTAACGTGGCGTAAAGGGAGGAAAACGGTTTCCGCATTAATCCCGTCCGCCTCGGTTGAATACATTACAATATATATATATATATATGTGTGTGTGTGTGTGTGTACACGTCACACAACGGATACTATTGCGGTGGATGCGTGTGTGTGTGTGTGTGTGTGTTCTCCTCTCTCACACTCTCCGTCTCTTGATCAATCTCCAACGACGTACGCATTAAAATTTATACATATATGCGTGTGTGTATAGCGGTATACTATATATATATATAAATATATGTATAGTGATGTCTCTTGTATTCTCTTTCTCCATCGTGCGGCGTCTGTTCTTTTGTCGACGCATTTTAATCCGAACAAGAGAACGACGAAAACGGCCCGGCCCACCGACTCCAACCTTTTAGGAGCCTTTTAATATCCCCGGGGAACTTGTAGCGGTGGACGGGATATAAACGTACGCTGTATTATATAACATATATATATAAACAAGCAGTGTGTATAGTCGAAGCCGGCTCGATGATTGTTGACAATCCAAATCGGTATTATAATATACAAGTGTGTGTGTGTGTGTGTGTGTGTGTGTGCGTGTACTGTATATATGTGTATCGATAAAGACCCACACGACCGTAATGACGAAACAGGATTATTTGTACCTATCACGGTTCGGGTAACCGTGATATGTGCGGGATGAATTTTTATGTGTGTGTGTGTGTGTGTGTGTATTTAATGTATATTGAGTATAATAGGGGATTATACGAGGTTTGATCGGCACGCGCGCATACACTTGACTTGAGCGAGGTAAGGTTTTTTTCTTACACAAGACACTGCAGTCAGAGCTGGATTGAGTAGTCTCGGCCCTTCGAGAAATATTTTTCTACTGGCCCGTAATTTGCTATAGTATTCCATATTGGCCAAATTTTAATATTAATAAATTATAATAATCTTATCACATTTGTTGATGAAATAAAAAATAAGGTATTACCTTGTTTAATGTTATATTTACATAAATTATTCGAATCGTACTAGCTCAACATTTTAGCGGCCCTTGGAGATTATCTCGACTGGCCTATCCGGGCATGAGTCTGCAGTATATAATAGAAATATCAATGTATAATATTGTATTATTGTGTCAATACATGTTATTATATAGTGTGTATCTTTTCAAATGTCAACGAATATATCACGATATTTATGACATTATTTTTTTAAATACCATACAGTTATAATATAGCATTTAATAGTAGTATACAATACATTTAGTAAAAAAAAACTATTTTTTTAAATTTCATTTGATATTTTATGTACTTATATAGTTATATAAATATTAAAAATAGGACCAATAGTTGAGTATTTATAAGTTCTTATCAATATTAGATAAGGATTAGGAAAATAGGTGTAGCAATAACCAATTTTAGGGGATGACAAAATGATGCATCTTTAAAATTAAACTGTTTTGACTCTTTTAAGTTATAAGTATATACTAGATTCTGAGCAGAGCGATGATTGTATTGATTTTACAACAATGTGTGTTTTTAGTATTTTATTTTTAATTATGACTGTATACATGAAAAGTAGTGGAAAAAAGCTTTGATTTCTAATTTTAAGGGTGGTTTTGGTAGAAAATTGAAACTAGTTGATAATTTATAGAGGTCAAAATTGAAAATTCCTTTGTATTTTTTAATATCGTAGAAGAAGAAAATAAAGGAAAAACGGGAATTTTTAACTAAAACTAGTTTTTGACGAAATCTATTTTGTTTTTTTTTTTTTTGAGTAACTTAAAAACGAAGAACCGTAGATACTGAATATGCTTTTTAGCATTTTCTATAGATGGTAAAGTTTTCAAAATATTTTTACTTATGTTATATATCTAGGTACACGGTATTTTGCATAAGTTTATTGGTATTTTCTAAGTAAATGCAAGGAAAAGATATGCGTAAATTAAGTTTAAACTAATTATTATGCAGCTATAGTATAAATCACATCGCGTGTTGACGATTCGAGGATTAAAGTTGTAATTTAATAATCAAAATATCTATGCAAAAGAACAAATCATAATACAAACAAAGATTAAAATAATGTTAATGTTGGACATAAAAATACTTTTTATTTCATTTTTATTTATACACACAATTCAATTAATCATTAAGATGATAATTGAGTACTATTTAGTATTTTAGTACCATATATTTTATAAAGTGATATAAGTATAATTTATAGAACAAAATAATTATAAGAATGAAAAAAATGCATCAAAGTTTGTCTATAGACATATATATATATATATCAGCTCCGGTTTCCCCTACATTTTTGTGTACCGTTTAAGAATTTGAACAAAGTTTTTTAAAACAATTTATGTCTTTGAATAATAAATAATCCTTTAAACTTTTAATTAGCGTCGAGAATATTGTTAAAATATCGTACGGATTATTATTATTACTTTTGTATTTTAAACTTTCAAATATTGACTGCAAGTGAACTCGTGAGAGTCTCTAGATATTTTAGGCTTGAATTTTCGTCAGCATGACATACTCTTTTCGTTTTCTATTAATTTTAATTTGATAAACACCATGCAGCGTGCCCTAAATAAGATTTAGATATTTCATGTACCTATGTCATAATATACAGGATTATTCTCAAGCATACTCGCTCCCTAAAAAATATTTAAAAACTCCAAAAACCAGATTTTGAACTGCATTATTGAAGAAAAAAGGGATGAGCATTCATGGTGAATCACACTGTAAATATATTTACTGCAGTAGAAATTCAAATAAAATATTTACAATTTTAATAAGTAGGTAATATAATACAAAACATAGAGCACATTTTTTCTTCTTGTATAAACGTTTAAATTAAATTAAAAAATAATGTTTATTAAGAAATACATTAATTATTGTATATGATTTGAATGAATAGTTAGAATTCCGTATACAATATTAAAATGTACTTGTTTGGTAACGAATTTGTTTGTCATTTGTAATATGTGTAAATTGAAAAATATTCTAAAGAACATAGAATGTACTAACTATGACTACTAATGAAGGATCCCAATTAAAAATTTAAAGTTACTCTTTGTAATTCGTCAGCCTTATTATGCACGAAAACTAAAAAATAATATGAAGGTTTCCCAAGAAATCTTTTCTTTAATCAGTGACTTCAGGTTATATAACGCCTCGATATTTTTAAAATTTCTTAGACAGACAAATACAAACAACGAGTTTAATCAAATACTATGATAAACTGCAAATACTAGGTATATAACATTGATCATTGATATATATATATATATATATATATATATATATGTGTGTGTGTGTGTGTGTGTGTGTGTGTGTTTATAAAATACATACATATAAATATATTACAGGTACTACACTACTTAGTAATTATATAAGACACAATTAAATTATATCAGAACTTAGAAGTATAAATGTATAGAAATTACATTTCCCAATTCTCATATTTATATATGTTTGTATTTTTTATATTCCTTATGAGATATTAGATATTTATACAAATTTTCCTATATTCGTTCATAATTCCTAACATTTAGAAATTGTATTTCTTAATAATTGTTGGTAAAATAAATTATTTGTGTAAGTACACTTAATTTCTTAAAATATTTAAAAATGCATGCGAATTTATTAATCAGTTTTCATTCAGTAGATAACTTTTTTGAATAGTATTCTGCAGATGTTTCAAAGCTTCAAGCAAATGTTGTCCAAATCATATTGTTAATGACGTAAAGCATTTTCCGGTTCATCAATCGACATTTTTGTACAAGCTGGCATCTAAATTTAATATTTAAACACGAAACATAATTTATTTATCCAACGCAATGATTCATTGTCTTAAAATTAAATTAGCAAGTTGCTTTTTACACATGTACACATGTGTCCTTGTATGTACAGGAACAGATTCTAGGGATAAGCCCCACCTCCAGAGCTCACACCACGCATTTACATCATTCCACATTTTTTTAAAGAAATATTTAATCTAACAATTTAATTTTTAATTTTTTTTTTAATAAATTTAGAAACTTTAAGTAAAATTAATAACATCTAAATACACGAATTTATTGCTCTTAGACCTTGAGTTTTTTTTTAATAAATAATAAATAAATTAAGTATAATAAATAAAAATATGATAAATTTAAAATTATGGTGGTACCTACTTTAATTTTATTTTTTTGTTTTGTTTTTTGTACTAATATAAATATATTTGTATATTACACCATTCCAAATTATCGCAAATGATGGATTTGATACTTACATAACATTTAAAAATGTTCAAGATATAGCTAATACTTGTGTTGCTGCATTCATTTAAATGGAAGCTCCCTCCTCAGACCATCGCTCTGGATTTATCCCTGCGCACATATTAAGTATCTTAGACGCATATTCAAGTATCATACATATACCACCTATAATATATTGTATTTCCAATACTTATTCGAAATGCAAATTTATACTAAGTATTATATTCAAAGTATGTTTCAGTTTGTCTTTTTAAGCTCAATTTTCAACTTTAAATCTAAAAAGTTTATATTCGGTCCTATACAATATAACAATATATGATCTCGAATAAAATCCATTTGACGATCTTCAGAATTTTAGTCTCAATAATCCTTTACCACCGCACTGATTTTGGGTTCTAAACTCGTATCAGTAGAGTATTATTATTATTATCGTCGATCGTCATCGTGCTTTTAGTGTTATATTTAATATGTGTGTATACAAATTCGAAAATAACACGATATAGTCGAATGGGAAAACACTATACAATAAAGTTTGTTCGCCGACAGGTGTATGTCCCTTCTGAAGTTAAAGATTTCATTTCATTACACCGCTTAACGCTTATTATGTTTGTATCTATGTGGCTATGTAGGTACATACGCCGCAAGTATTATATACAACGGATTGCAGCTGTCAGTACATGCTGCCGAACACCTATATATTACTTATACACTATACGGTCTACGGTTCAACGCCTTTAGTAATCAAAAGTTTCCCTATACTGTATAGCTAAAACCAATTCTACCCCTAACGTTTTAAAAACCCATTGCTTTCGAGTCTTGATTATTTTGTCAAGAGGGTTGTGAATCATTATAGCTGCTGTTTTCCCAGACCTTTTTCCAAAGCGTACTCAAAATGTCTCAATCGTCATTTGTTTTCAACTGTTGGGTTTTTTTTTAACATAATATATAGAAATTAAAAAAAAAATGGTTCACTATGACACTAGTGGTATTCTTTTCCCGTCTACGCAGGGAAGGGAAGGGTTGGTGGGGATTTAACGGCTTTGCATATATCGGGAGAGCTTGTTGTACCGAGGGGTGGTTTTTAAATCCCTTCGTTTTTTATTCAACACCGTGTGTGTTGAAATTAATTCTGCATTTAATGATTTCAAAAAAATATTTCACCAAATGTTTTCGTTACATCATGTCCGTCATATGTAATAAATAAAAAATATTTTTGCATTTGTCAAACATAATTGTAAAAATTTTTTTTAACATAATATAAAAATCTTTAATTTAATAATGTGTAACTATGTTTCTATACAATGTATAATGTATATACAGAAAACATATATCAGAAAATATATTTTTATTTTGTGTCAATATTCAAATACAATATTAAAAATCGAGTTACATCGTACCATTTTGTACATCGCATGTGAATTAGGAGGACTATCCACTTAAGACGAATTAAAACGGCGTGTTTATTTGGCCCACCTATTCGGTGTTTTTTTTTTATTTCTCCGAAGTCTCTTCCTTTTTTTAATAACAATATATTTTTTTAGATAACTATAGTCGACTGTATGTAGGTATTATATAGTTAAATTAAATTGCGTACATGTGTTTATAATAATATGTGGGTAGTAGCAGGTACACCGTGGGAACACTATATGCTAAATATGCGTGTCGGCGTGTAACACTTGTATCTAACATTTATTAGTCGAGACTCGAGTGTGCTGCAGACTGCAGACCTGCAGTACATAATAGTATATATGTTTAAACGTATGATGTATGTATATTTATTGTATCGTTTATTCATCGATGTGTACAAATGTGTGCGCGCACTGCAAGTCGTAACAATAATATAATACCTATATATATGTAGTATAAATTGCAGGGGCGTTTGGCGAAAACGAGCACTAGACCGTATACTGCACGCAATAAAGTTGCTCCGTGGTATAAAGTATAGACGAGGACACTTATACCTATATTATGGTAGACGAAGATGAGACAATGATTTCATAATATTATATTATATAACCGACGTGTACGTGTTTCAGAGTCACAATACACATTTATATATATACTTTATATTATAATATACACGTATATATTATCATCGTTAGATGTACGCCGTGAGAGAAGGGCGTATTGTTTTTTTCACCACCGTTTCGCCGACTGTATTATTATGGCATTGCTCTACATATATGTTATTTACGTGTAGGTATATAATATGTTTATATATATATTTGTATACATTATGCATGGGCGGAAGCTTCGACGACGACGACGACGAAAATAATATAACACTATACGGTAATAATAATAATAATAATAATAATAACAATACAATGCGACGGCAAGGAGGGAAAAAACTCTTTTTTTTTTTTTTGTTATTCATCCGAAGGGATTTACACAAGTTTTATAGCTGTTAAACGTCGGTGCGTAAAAATTATTGTTTTCTCCGGTGGCGACGGCGGGTGTCGCCGCGAGACGAGCGCGACGGAGCGGTCGGTGGCGAAGGTTACAGGCGTCGGTAGTGGCGTGGTGTTGAGGGTGGAAGAGGAGGTCCCGGAGGCGTGGACTCTGTTCAATTTGAAGCGCATTATTCATACACGCACCACACAAACAGACGGACCTCGATCGTTTTCTGCGTAAAATTACCGCGTACAAAAATATATGCATTAAAAATTAAAAATATATTTAGGCACCTGTATTTATGTTTTTTTAGTCGAAATTTAAATCGTTCTATTCCACGTCATATTCGTCGTCCCGGACCGTCATCAAAACAGCATACGAGTCAACCAGGTAAATAGTGTAATAAATAATAGTTATAATACCTAACAGTGGCTAATACGCGGATTTATGTGCAGTGCACACAGCACATAATACGTTTTCGGCCCTTTTAATATTTGTATAAGTGAGACGTCTTATTAATTATTATCATGCTAAAATATGATCGAAACAGATTATGATTTATGCCTTATGGGGAACTTGTGCCGTGTCCGAAATCAAACTTATTTTGATTTCTTTTGCAGAATGGGGTATAATTTGGTTTTTATGACTGCATATCCCATAAATATAATTTTTAAAAATATTATATTATTTATTTGTTGCAATGGTTTATAGTATACCTACGCATAAATATTTAATAATATACGCTATAATGTGATCGCTTTTTGGGTTACTTTTGATATGTTCTTTTATGGAAAAATTTTTGTAGAAATATTGACCATTTTTCAGCTAATTATAAAATTTTGAACATTATCATAGTTGATCTTCTAGTTGAATTTTGTATAAAATTTGAAATTTTTATTTTTAAAAACAGTAAATGCAATCAAACTCTTAAATATTGTTCAAAATGCGTATAATTTAAAAATCATAAATCTAATTATTAAATGTTAATAGTGAAATTAATTTTATTTAAGGTATACAGCGGAATAACTATATAATTGTTAATGATTTTATTTCATATACATTTTCTTTTGATAAAAGCATATTCTTTAATTTAGAAATTTATGTAGGCATATCTCCTATGATCATAAATCTACTTTTCAACTTTTTCGAGAAGTATATATTTGTCTATGGTATTTTGATACTTCAATAAGCTATTATAAATCCTTTTTTTTAGCTTAAATGGTTTAATTTATATTTTTAAACCTTAAATTGTGTATGTACCTACATTCTTTTTATGATAATATTTTTAAAATGTCCTTTATTATATGCACAATATAATAAATCGAGTTCAGATTAGAATTATTTTTCAATTTATTGTGATTTATTATATTGTATTAAATGTTGATAGCTTAAGAGCCCTAAATGTATAGATAATTAATAATATGCAATTTATATAATTTTATATTATAATAAATAATAGTCCATACATCATTTTAATTTAAATTCAACAGTTATTGCAATAACCATGAATGCAAGAAAAATATACAATTGTACAGGTTCAAATAGGCATGCGAATTTTAACGTTTAGTTCATAAAATTATTATGCATAATAAATAATATATAAATATTTTTCTGACTAGACTTACTACGACAAAAGATAATTTGTTGATCAGATTTTTAGACCTTTAATACATTAAAATCTTAAGTTTGTATTTCGTTAAAAATTGATTGACTTCACAAATATTGACAATTTTTAAATCATATAATATAATGTATGCTATTGGTAATTTATATATTACATATAATAAAGGGCATAAAAACTGAATATAAGGTTAACCTTAGTTAAAACATTTTAAAAGTTATTTAGTATTTAAAAAAATCAATTTTCTATAATTTTATGATGATATTTTTAGAATTATTTAAATTGAATATAATTTTGATTACTACTAACTACTCAAATTGCATATTTGTAAGTCACATAACTCATTATCTATAGTTATAAGCTCATAACATTTACTTCAATTTTTTTACCAACTTTAAATGTTGAAAATTTTCTATCAAATGTTGACTTATGTAAGCCAAGTTTTGCTCAGAATCGTGGGCCTTATATTATTCTAATTATACTTTTACATTTTAATTAAATATTTTATAATACTATTAAATTTATTAGGTTTAGGTCCATAACAATATTAGGTAAATATCATTATTAAGTATTATTTTTTACCTAATATCCATATAAATGTAGCAAAATGCATATAAAACGCTTTATTGAAATTCAGTTATCTGGATTGAAAATTAAATTAAATTATTTAACTGATTCAATAAAAAACTTGCAGGTATGATAAAGTTTGAATTTGATATTTTTTAATAGTCCAGAAATCTTAAAATTAAACATCTAATTTTATAAATTCAATTCATCAACATTTTTGAAAAAATGTATTCTAAATTATGACTTCTACGGAAAATTATTAACAAAATAACGTATTGCATTATAAATTTTAAATACTATGCTATGATTATAAGTTTATGTTCAATTCAAAGTTGTAAGTTAGCAATACTATATTAAAAATGCCGGTGTCCAAATAGTGAAAAATCCGTTGTCTTTCATATCCATCACGATACTGTTTATAAATTTGGGTGACTAAGATACAAATTTATCAAATGTACAATCTAGATACGTAAATAATATATTAATACTATGTTATTATATGTAGCTGAACATTACCATTAAATCTCCACAAAAATAATCAAATATAATAAACTTTCATTTAACCATTTGCGGGTTAAAAATAATTAATCTCCGTACATATTATATTATATTGTAAAATACATTTATATATTATTTAGTAAATTAATATTTGTGATATAATGTGTAATTTTGTTTATTATTTAACCTGAATACTTGGTTCGTTAATAGCAAATAATAAATTGAAACAACTTTTGCAAAACCTTTTTTCTGCTCTCATTCTGCTGACAGTATTGATGGTTCACGTATTTAATATACATACATATATCATATGTGTATGTGCTTAGAAACATTTGGTAAAAGTTATGTCATCAAGTCCGAGTTCATAGAGATTATGGTAATTTTTCGATTAAAATCCCGCGGCAATATACTTTTCATGTTGCCTCATATTGTATAAAGTGCCATTTTTAATACCTCTTGCAGCAGACAAAATGATAATATTGTTATTATCTGCTCGAATAACTTAAATTATTCAAAATTCCGTTAGCCTACACCGATCATCAATATTAATAAATAATTTTTTTTTACCCTTGCGATATTCGCAAAATGACGTCATTAATCTCTGCCGACTTCTAACTCCCGTTGAGGGACATCCGTCCAATTTATGTAAATTATACAGCCGGTGCATTTTTGAAACCACGCCACCCCGTCCACACTCTGATGAGAAAAGGGAAAAAATGTTTTTCTCACTATTGTAATGAAGGTGTCTGGTTAAAAAACAGAACGTGGAAATATCGTCTTAATTTATTCCTAAGAGATTTTTATTTTTTTTTTTGTTCATTTTTTCAGTTTACATTTTTCACGCACTAAAGCACTCAGATAATATGATTTTTCTTTTATATTGAGATATTGAAATTAAAATACATCAACAGACGGATATTTCTTCACAAATGCACATTTTGTTTTATAAAAACACAAAGATCATATACAGTGGTTTTTAAGTCCCATCATAGCTATATATAGGTACTTAAAAAAAACATCCTTTTGTATCGCATTGTTTAAAATAATTATCGAATATAAGTACAAGAAAATGTATGAAAATACAATTTTAATAATAATAAAAATATACTTGGTTTAACAATTCAAAATTATTTGATTCGCTAAGCCAACTCTTGTATCTAACTCAGCGAGCATAATGAACTAAGAGTAGAATTTTAAAGCGCTCTATTCAATATATAGCTTTTAAGGTTTATATGTAATGTAACAATAAATATATTACTCGATTATTATCTCCTCATTGAAGTGTATTTAAGTAAATATGTATAATAAATAAATGCATTACCTATTTATAATATTTTTGCTGCAGAAATGTATATGTATTTGAATAATTTCCATATAAAAAAATGTAATTAAAATATTTACGTCATTTGGACGCATATGACATTTCAACGCGTGTAAATTTGACGCAACTACATATCGACGCATTTTTTATTTGCACATTATTAAGAATACAAAAGTGTAAAATCTAAATTGAATATATTACTGAAGGATATTTTGCACGGTTAGTTGATGACCATATAGGTAAAGCTAGCAAATCGCTAGGTACCCCTGGAAATATGTGAAAAATCTCAAAAAAATATTAAGGAGTTAAAAATAAAAAAAATAAATGCCTGCTTGAGGGAATTTAATATAAAAATTAGTTATTCTTTTGTTTTATAGTATATATTTAAAATACCTAAATCTTATTTTTAATTCATAATATTATTGTTAATTGTTTATTGTTAAAGCTTTATACACATTTATATATCTTACTATTATTATATTGATGTAATGCTGTACTATGAACTCTCACTTCCGCACAGCCAGCGGCTCGAAAATGACCAACTTCTGTTATTTTAATTATATCATAATCTATTGTAAAAATATTAGTTAGGAAATAAATAAATATTATTATTGTATTATTAAATAACAATATTAAAATACAGTTTTAATTTTGCGCAACGAAATGAAGTTACGTCAAATTACCACGCGTCAAAATGTCGTATGCATTCAATTGTCTTGTGTTGAAATGATCACTTGACGAGCGTCAAAATTACCGGGTCCAAATGTCTCAACGCCGAACTCGGGTGATGCAATTGCATAGTTTAGTTTTCGTTTTATGAATTAAAAATTGTTGATAAATACCAGTGCTTAAATTGTGGAAATATTAGAAGAAAGATACAAAATTGTAAAAAAAAATGTACGTACCTACTTGATCATTTAAATGTCTTATTGATCAAAATATAATTAGGAGTACGCATAAATATTTTGTAAAAGGACGAGGGACTCTGCTACCCCCTCAATTCAAGAACTGCCTAAAACAAAAAAATTAATTAAATATTTTACTGTAAATATATTTATTAAAATATTGATTGATTTTAATAAATTGTACCCAATATTTAAATTTATTATATATATATGTATACAAAAACAACTTAATATCTTCTTTTAATCATAACTTTTCTCTCGTGTTTCCACCATAAGCATACATATTAGGTAGGCATTAGTCAAAAATAAAAAATAAAAATAAATATTAAATTATTAAGTATTGATTATAAATTTGTTCTAATAACACAGATAGAGAACAACTGTTATTCTATATTTTATTTTTTTTAAGATTATGATAATATTTATATTAAATTAAAATGTATTTTGATATATTTACAAATTACGATTGTTTTGATAATTAAAAAAAATAACTTTAATTATATTTAATTTTATGGGTTTACCGACTATTTTACTACATTTAAACATTATCAAAAATATGAATCTATATATGATATCACAGCCTGTGCCTAGGTATATGAACGAAAAAAATTAAGTTCCAACCCAGTCTACCGTGTCGTTTATTTATTTTTAATTTTAATTTGCTTGTATAGTACAAATTATTACAGTGCTTTTAAAATCTGTTTATATGAATATAAAAAAAAGAAATAGCGGTTGGACTTAAATAATTATTTCTATGCGCATTTGCATTCGTGTTATGTAGCTTAAGTACCTATATAGAAATATACAGAATGATTCATTAATTTCATTCCGATTTTTGTTCATCTGAAAGAAAAAAAATAATATTAATTTATGTTGTTTTTTTAATGGAAAAAGTTTATTCTCCACAACCACGTTTTGTCGGCATCATTTTTTTAATTTGTAAAAAAGACGTTTAACATTACATTACTACATATATTTATTATTTATGAAAAAAGGGATTTGTTTCATTTCGGTTATAGTTGCCAGTTGGTTAGTATAGGGTTAACATTTAACGTGATATATGTTTGTTTATATTTTTTTAATTGCTTATAGTTTAGAAAGTATATTTTTAATAAATGAAACATGATATTACGAATTTATAATATAATATTTAAGTTGTTGAAATGCACTGATTTATGTTGATATGCTATATTTTTAAACACGCTATTATATTATGCATACAAAATGATAATTTTTCTATTGCATCAACTTAATATAATCGCATAGTATAAAGTATAAACAATTGTATTTTTACGCATGTTTTAGAAAAAATCAATATTAAAAAGTATTCAATAAAATATTGTTATAACTTAAAAGTTATACATAGTATAAAAATATTTAAATGTATTCATTCATTTTTATGAAAACTCTTTACAATATCATGAATACTTATTAATTATTTACAATACAACTTCACCTATAAAATTGATATTGTATAATATATTTATTATTTATGTATACATTTATAAGAAATAAGAATAACATTCATAATTATTGTTAATCATTAAAAAAAAATATTATGATTATTGATAACCGTAATAATTGTATAACTTAAAATACGGATATTTCTAATTAATAACATTTAATTAATTTAATTGTATTTAGGGTTTTTTAAATCGGAGATGCTTTTTTGTTACAAACTCTAATGTTACATTGAAACGAAATTGATTGCATTATAGTTAAAACTTTTCTTTTGTCTTGCTTTTCAATAGTAAATCTAGTTATGTCGTATAGAATTCGTTGTAAACATACAGTTGGTAAACTATTAATTTGAATATCTGCACCATATCGCAATGACGTCTTCGGATGAATATTCCATACATAATATGTTACTTTGAATGTTGAATGGGGTTGTCGTGGTGAGTAGAATATTACAAGTTTGGCAAGACAGTACTTGTTACGCTTATGTATATAATATATAGTATATGTGTATATGCTTAGGAAAGAGAATACAATAATTTTAAAATATTATTCTGAAATAGTTAAAGGGTGTGTTTGATTAATTACTTACTGCCAGGTATTTTTCATTTTTATAACGTTGAATTAGTACATTATTTATTATTTATTTGTTCACGCTTTATTGTGTATTAATAATACTATCTAATATAGTATGTATAATGAAATGCACGAAATTCCCAGTGTAATATTCAATTATAAATACTGTTTTGTATTCAATAACAACGACAATACTGTGCGCGTATTTTCCTGACAATATATGATAATCGTTGTCGTCGTCGTCTGTGATGTGCTGGTGCGAAAGGGAGCGGACAAATTGAAACAGATTCGTATCCATGGAAATCGTCTGCTGCTCGACAAAGCGAAAAAAAGAAACACAAGGGAAAAGAAAAGAGAGAGGAAAAGAAAGGATAGGTATAGTGTTTTCTCAGGTCTCCAGCGTTTTAATTAGTTTGTCGAAGAGGTAGGGGGCATTAAACAACCGTCTTGTAATTAAATCGGCAGTGGTGCAGCACGGTACGAATCTCAAAGAGTATTAAAGTTTCGGTCCCTTTCAGAGTAATTAGCATCCGCGGAATAAGATGCGTGAGGTGGAAGAGAAAGGGGTGTAAGTTGCAAATCAACAAAGTTTTCAATTCTACCTAGAATTCTATTAGACATTAATTCAAACTGTCTCGTTCGGAAAGGATTTTAATTTAGTCTTCTTTATTATTTTTGCCGTTTCTTATATATATAGTTATATTATATAGTATATGTAGGTTATTATCTCAGTTTTGACGATGACTGAACGCTTCGAACGTCCAATATCATTAATTACTCATTTCGTATTCTCGTTTAACTATATATTTATATGCATATTAAATCGAACTAAATGAGAATATCGGAATAATTTCATTTATACTATTTAAACCATAACAATTATTATAGCCCTTTTATTTGTATAGATAATATTAGTATGTATTGCTTTTATGCAGCAGTTTTTAAGATTTTTTTAGTTACCCAAATGAAAACCTATGTGCATTTTCGTGCATCGTGAATGTACCCGAGATTTAATTTATGTATATTGGTTACAGTTATTCGTTCGGACTTAGTGGCCTAAGAGTTAAGAGTAATGTAAATAAATATAATAAATAAATAATTAAATTATATGACACACTAAAATATTGAAACTATCATTATATAGGTAGTGTATGATCTATATAATAATAATAATCTTATAAATTATAAACATATAACTGCTCTATGCTATTACCTTATCTTTACAGTAAAACACTCACACCATATAACTATCAAGTACCAATGATAATTAGGTAAATTGTTATGCATTGTGGGTTGCCTAAACTTGACTGTGTGTCCACATATATATTTACGAGATATTATATTAGCTTTATCTATTAATTGTTTTATTTTGTATTATTGCTACCTGTAATAGCGTAAAACTGTATACCTACCTATGCATGTAGAAAATGTTGTAAAACGACAAACCAGCCGCAGGTCGTTCATTACGCACTAAAAAATAGGTACAAAACGTACGATTCGACAGTCGACGCGGTGAGGTGTATAATATTATCGCGATGAATATTCATGTAAACGTCTTGTTCCGAATAAGATATACTATTTATTGGCTATACCACGTTAACTCTAATTGCGATACTTATTCCAAACGAGTGAATAACAGAATATAAAAAGATGTGTCGTATGTATAATCTACCTTCCACGACCTCTTAAATTTAAATTATCAATATTTTTCTGCGACCTTTTAAGTTTTATTCGAAATTATCCACGAATCTAGATAAGATAAAAACACGGCATAGTTTACCAAATGAGATTATGGCGGTAACATTGTTATAGTTATGTTTTTCTAATTATTTTGGTGAGAGAATTCGCTATAACACAATAATTAGCTTTCAAAAAACAATCTCATCGTTGTATTTTATTTCATACCAAAAATAGCAACTATAATATTAAATATTATATTATATAAAAAACGATAATATTATATAGTTTATAAACAGCTTTTCAATTTTTAGGTATAAAAAACAATTATATTTTTCATACCAAAGTATTGGTGTTTTGCGGTCAGCTGTATTATTAGAAAGGCACTTTACCTAATTCGAAAATTACACGGGATCCAATAAGATGGCATTATTTCAGACCAACAAACAATTCACAGATCATACACCGCATATAATATATATAGGGCGTACTGCCTTTTGTTTGCATCGGGGTAGAATCTTTTGTTCATCTGGTCTGTGTATATGTACCACTATTCGGCAGTTTGCCATTCCCCGAAGATTTGCACTCCTTTATTGTTTGTATACACTATGGATTTTTTTGTCATTATATTTGCATTCTAAATTTCTAAGTCCTGTAATTATATAACAGACAAAAAACACTAGTATCAGACCTTGGTACATGTAAAGCCGCAAGCGTGATTATTACAGCAAGCATTAATTGTAAGTGAATACCTGCAAAGGTTAGGGGATTTATTCAATAATGACGTAGGTACATTAAAGTCACGATTGAATGTATAATGTATTAGATTGTAATATCAATGATTACTGCAGTACCTAACTTTTAATATAATTGCCAACTTTAAACTAAATAATATGTTACTGTTAAGTCGGACGTATCTATAGTTGTACATTAACTTGTACCCATGGAACATAATACTTACTATTAAAACGTATCAATGAAACGTATTTAATATTATATAGTGTGTATAAGCTTGAAAACTTTTTCGACTCATTATGTACATATACCTACATTTGTTTGATTGTATTATTCGTACAAATCGCAGGTAGACAATATGGAGCAATATTATAAATTATAGTAGAAAATAAATGAATTCTATAATGTGTCTAACAAACCAGATCATGTCAATAAGTTATAAACTAGAAAAGAAAAATTCCAAATTTGTATAGGTATCTAACTGAAAAAAACTTTAAAAGTATTCATAATAGATTTATATTTTTATATGATTTTACTCTACTTCTTCATCAAGTTGTTTTTACAAAATAAGTATAATTTAGTTACTGTATTGATATGCAAGAGCTGCATTAAATAAATTAATAAGCATTTTATATTTTTCAATACAACATCAGTAACCTGGCAAAATACATTTATAAATCGAAAAACTTCAGTCAATATCAACTGCAGAAAAAATGAGCGCGTGAATTTAAAATATACGAATACCATATTATAGATACTTTTTCCCTTCGAAAAAAATTCGAGTAGAAGTTTCTTCAGTTTATAAAAGTGCTAAAAAAGCTATTTAGAAACCTATTATGAATAACAGTATATAAAAATAATAGTCTTAAAATTAAACTTGGATTTTTTGTAATGCTTGGATTATGTTCTATTATTTCGTCTAATTCGTATTACGGATACCTATTAACGAATCAAATTTATGAAACTTCACATACATCATTCATTACTCAATGGACCTATAGAAGAAAGATAAAGCTTAGTTATATGGCTTAATAGCTATATGTACGACATCCAAATGTACTTTATAATATTATGATATCAAATATTATTATGATATTATTAATATTATTATCATTTGAAAGTTAAAAGTTAATAGTTTATGAAGAGGATTAATGATGTATTTTTTCGTACAGCCAACGATTATTGTTTTAATCATTGCAGTGTGTATATGTGTGCACGTAGGTGGTAGGTAGATATATAAAGTCGTATAGGTATGCATTTAATGTGCATATATGTATATATAACATGTAGGACTTTGGGAGACCGCGTATTATATGTGGTATATACCTAACCACAGAGAGAACACGAAGGGATGATTGTTCCCCTAAATGACAAACGTATAGCCGTAGGAAACGTGAATGTCAAACTCACACACACACACAAACACGTATTATATGTGTACGTACAGAGATTGTTGTGCGGGTGTATGCACGCGCGAGTGTATATGTGATACAATGGAAATGCGAAATGTAGAGGGGATTGACGCTGCAGCGCAGTGCAAATTGGGTTCGAATTTCCCATTTACTCGCGATAATTGAATTATTCGCATCGCAGACGAGAATATTATTTCGTATTGTCTGTCCGGTTGTCAACTGTGCATAATACGCATTATCTGCAACGGGTCCGACCGACCGACGCGCGGTCCCTGTCACGTCTTTTGTTTCCGGTGTCCTCGCCTCCTCGGTTTCAAATATTATAGTTTTTTATTTTTCCCTAAATCGAATGAACAAAAAATTAATAATAACGATTCCGAGAAAATCTACAATACATATATTATATTTTATTATTTATAATAATCTTCAACGACAAGCAATACAGTTTCAAACTCAGGAGCGATGATATCTACTGCAAGCATGATGAACAATAATAATATTATGCAGTTGGATATTATATTAAAACTGTTTTTATGTTTATATGCAAAACACAAAATTAATATAGGTATTTACATTGTTATACGGTTACGATGAGAGTAGTGACTAGTCGTATCGCCGATTGTCGATAGTATATTACATATAAAATCAGTGGCAATAATTTGTGACTTGTGTGATGTGTTATTTGAGGATTAGCTTGCTTAATAAATCACTCTGTAGTCTGTATATATTATATCTACAAGTGACAAACATTTCGTTTGTTAAACAACTCAGACCATTTTGTAGCCACCGTTCTTTTATCGGTTATATATATAGTTATAAGTAACATATTAAGTATAGTAAAAATAATATGACTTAATAAAATAATATTTTTATAGAAGGATAGTTTAAGCTGAATCGTTATCATATTGTACCCATACTTATAACTTATTCCAAAAAATGCCATAAAGATATATAAAGTGCCTTAAAAATTTCAAAAATTCAAAATTTGTAAATTTAAGTTTTGTTTATATATGTAACATATTTTATGCTTAGAAAACATTATTTTAGGACATTAAAAATATGTAATCTATGCAGACTATGTCCAAGTCTAAAGAAAATGTAAAAACAATTTTAGTGAAACCCTAGCCCCCACCCCTCCTCAAAATTAACCATCGACATACGAGCACGTTTTAGCATATGGAATTATGGCGGTAACTATTGAATTATCATATTATTGACAGTCTCTTTAAAAGATTAAACTATCATGACATTAACTGTCACAGTTGCTCCTACCGCGTTTTACTAATATAGTCCTGGTTTTAAAACATTAAAGCAATGATTAAATCAAAATAGATCAATGGTAAGAAGCTTGAGCATAATAATTTAATAATTGGTATATTGACGACAAATGTCAATCGCTATTATAGTATTATGTATAATATATGAAATATGTATTGAAATAATTATGTTTATAAATATAAACAACAATATTACATCTTAAAACTTTTTTTAAAATGTGCTACACAAAATTTTTTACATAGTTATCGGAGATCTGATTCCCACCACCCTCGTATAGAATATAACAATGTAACCATCATATGCCCACATATACACCTATACATTTACACGGCCGATAACTTGTTATTATACATTAATATATTACAACTTTTAGATCTCAGGTTTGATTAACTGTTACAATGTTGTGACTGTATGTATAGACATTTATATGCAGGTATTATTTATGGTACTTTTAATTGTGTATAGAATATATTAAGCGTCATTATTATTTATTCATAATATTCTTAATTATAAACTAGATGGAATGGTCAAAATAAAATTGTCAAAAACAAACTGCACCCCGCACTGTGCCAATACTACAGGCTATAGACTACATGGTGATTCTTTACCACTAAGCAGAAAAATTTATGTTTTAGATTCTGAGCAAAGCAATGAATGTATTAATTTTACAAAGAAGTGTGCTTTTTCTTTGGGTCTGTCATCACGTTTTAGTATAGTAAAAGTGCTCTAATATTTGTCATCTATATCTTTTCTGATAAGAAAATAAATCTAGTGGGTACCTTTATGGGTCAAAAGTAAAAAATTCCCAATAATTTTTAAACACACTGAGGGAAAAAAAATAAGGAAAAACAAAAATTTTTTTGTAAAGCAAATTTTTAACAACATTTATATTTATTTTTAATGTAACAAAAGAAATAATGACCGTAAACACATACAGTTTTCATCGAATGTTTATATAAGTATTTTTTATACATTATAAAATTGTCAAAATATTTTGACTTTTTTTGAACTATTTATAAGCATAATAAATTTTCGGGTTAATTTTTTTTTTATAATTACTAATAAAAAAATTTTCAGTCAGTCAAAAAACTTGAAATTATAATATAATGTTCTCATAACTTGTTGTAAGTAAAAATTAAAAAAAAAATGATTGTAAGTCTCTAATAGTTTTTTATAAGCATTTAAAGTTGAAATTTCAAGAAAATACGTAAAAATCACAAAATGTTGTGGTTTTTTTTTTGATTAAGAAATTCATAAAAAGTTTTCTATTAAAATCTAAGATTTAATAATTCAACATAAGAATCTCAATAAATTCTTCTATCTTTCTAAAAAGAAAA
>JACXSJ010000232.1:0-50662 GCA_014851325.1 Pentalonia nigronervosa
TTTGAGTTGCGAGTGGGTCACGTGACCCGCATAGTCGCGCGTTCCTAGCGAGTAGAATTGAACATGCTCTATTCCATTCGCCGCGACTATTCATAGCTACGACTTGAATAACTCGTAGCGAATACGTTGTCAGATGGAGCGACTTTACTCGCTGATACGTAGTCGTAGCGAGTAGTCGCCTCGTGTGACAGCCCCTTAAGCACTATTTTTTTTGTTTACACGCAATGTGCGAGTGCGAGTGACAAGTACTACGCAGCGTGTAAACTAGGCATTAAGCTTATTGTACCACGAGTACAGATCGTTTTAATATTCTTAATTTAAAAAAAAAAAATATATTTATTTATTAAATATAGAAAAGGACTATATCGTAGGATGTAGGTAATTCCCAATATTAATATTTATAAATACAACATACAATTATACAAATAGATTGTAGGTATAGTATTTTTATATCTAAGATAGTACTATATTTGTTAATTACATAAATTCGTGATTTATTGTTATTTTTTTTTAGCTTATGAAATATGACCAAATTATTATGGTTATAAGGTCGGGCCAGAAATATTCGGTAATTTGCCCGCCTCTGTCACCGCCATAACAGGTAAATAAATTTAACATTCCGCGCGTTTTTAAAACCAAAACGTAGTGTGTATGAAGTTGGGCACATTCATGCCGAGCCGTCCTGTCGTCGCCGTAGCCAACATCAAACAGTGCGACCCCGCGACCCGTTTCCGCCTTCCGAAAACCAACCGCCAAAACCGAGTGTTGTTAGTTCGTAATTTCGTGTGCTATTGTATTTACATCTATACGATTCGTCGTCGACCGGTGGTACGTTCTACGATAATAATAATATTATATTTTATTGTTCGCCGTGTGCATTGTGCTCGTGTAGTCGTGTGCGTCTACCTGAAAAGGAAAAATAACCCAACGTGTGTTGCACCCGCTTATGTGTTTTAGTGTTGTAGTTGTACTGTTGTGATCTAGTGGTGGAGGACATCTGTTGGTCCGGTGCAGGCAACGTTTTTCTGAAAAAAAAGGTAACCTGGCACAGTATATTATTATTTCTGTGCGCCCAGCCACCTACCCATCATCATCTAAGACGTGCCGAACAATACATCTGTTGCTGTGTATAGCGTCGCATGCGTTTTTTTTTGGCGATTCGTCACGATTTTTGTTTTGTAAGCACAGCACTGAGCACATCGAACCACTAATAGCTGTACATTGAGTCCGCGACAATGTCCGACAAGCAGATCTACTATTCTGACAAATATTACGACGACAAGTACGAATACAGGTTTGTTCTACGCTGGTAATGTTTTTTACTCGGAACGGTAAGCCGCTGGTTCGTAGTGTAAAATAGTGAACGAAAATTAAATTTATCAGATACCTACGAACGAGATGGTTAAGTTTCTTATTTAAAACAGTATTTTTCTAGTACTTGTTCCTGGAGGTATGACTGTTTATGAATTTCTAAATACCTAGAATAGATTATAAATAAGCATTGCCATGAAGCTATTTTTCCCAGAATCTATTTTTACAATATGACGTACTTGGGTATCTATGTGTTTATAATAATTGATACTGATATATAAAAATATAAACATTGGTTGACTGTATAATTTTGCATTTTAATTGTTTTATTTGTGCATGTATACAATTCACTTTTTTTTTTAAACTTAGAGGGTTCCTGTAAACTATAATTCAGTTACTGTAGAATTTATTTATAGGTAGGTTCATACAAGATGGGTACTCTGCTTAAAATTGTCCAGTTACCTAATTAAAATATATTTTATCTAATATATCTTATGTGCTGTTCGACTAAAATTTTTAAATTTTAATCTGTGGAAAACAACCATACCATGCATATTAGTTCTTTTCTAATGTACCAAATATATATAAAGAAAGTTAAGTATTGAATATTTGTTTTTTATTTTATTTCTTTTATATGAGTAGTTAGTAAATATTTTTTTTTATGAGAGGCATGTACTAAAAAGTTTAAAAGCCGCTGTCTTCTATTGTATATGTGTAATATATATATATATTTGACCGTATGCCATATTATATGACAGGTATGAGCAACTAACAAGCCCACAGAATACATATGGAACCTGCACTTTTTTTTATCGGGCCTGTTCTACATTATCTAATATGAAGCTTATAAAATCAAAACAAAAAAATTGTCTTGCAGATGAAACATTAGGTCACCTACTTCTTGTTTCCACTTCCAAAATAGAAGTTTATTTTGCTATGTTATCATCTGTAGTCACACATTCAATAAGTTGTAAAAATTATACAAAATAAATGCTAATAATAAGTAGTTATTTTTAAGGACCATTTTTTTTGCCTTCTATGCTGTGGCCTGCTAGTATTAAAGTTCTAAAATAGTCTTCTGTTAATTTGGAGTTCCCCATTCCTGCTTTATGAAATAATTATAGGTATTTACTTATGTTTGTATTCTAATAAAAATTGTAATTATTATTTACCAATTACCTAGTTATTATACCTGTTTGTTTCAAAAATAATATTATTTTTATAATAATATTTTTTTTAAATGTTTAATCACAAATAAAAGTTTATAAAATTAGTATAATTTAAAATGTTAATAGTATTGTTTTAATTTTATTACATTTTTTTAGACATGTTGTTTTGCCTAAAGAGATGGCAAAAAGCATACCAAAGACACATTTACTTTCTGAAGACGAATGGAGATCGATTGGAGTACAACAGAGCAAGGGATGGGTACATTATATGATACATGAACCTGGTGAGTTTTTGCGTATTTTTAATTTTATATATTTGATACTTAACATTTTGACTGTTGTCAGAGGTGTGTAACATAGAGTACAGCGTTACTCATGCAACACCTTAAATATAAGTGGGTGGGTATTATTAGAAGGACAATAGGACATTTTGTCTATAGGTATAACAAAATTATGTGGGCTAAGTCACCTAAAATTATTTGATCAACACTAATTTTTTTTTTGATACATGCCACCGACTGTTAAAGTCACTGTACATAAATATCTTAATAATTTTTAGGCAGCTTGCTGCTGTAATACAATATTTTTAAAGAGTCATCTGCTGCAAATCTCATATTATTCTCAACAAGAATAATTTGTTTGGTTCTGTAATAATGCTCTCTTATATGTGACATTGTGATGAAGATTACCTAAAATTTTGAATGTTGAATCATTTAAGCATATCCTTTCATTTGTGGCAGTCAACGTATTAATCTTTTAAATGTATTTTTGGAGTAGAAAAAAATTGAATAAAATAAAGGATAACTTAATTTGTTTGCATAAATTACAAAGTGTATGTATGAACTTTCATTTCTTTTTTTAAATTTTTGTTATTATTAATCTGATAGTATTAATTAATATTTACCTATTTGGATGGCTAAATTTAAATTAAAATTCCTTAGTTTAATTAAATTAAATATTCAACAATCATTATATTGAGATAGCCAAATATGTTTAGCTGTTTATAATTATGTTTTAATTAGTAAAATATATTGCTATTTGCTGGTTACTTCTCCTTTTTTTTTACTGGATCATTATTTTGTTTTACCTAATTCAGTATTTTTATTATATTTTTTCAGAACCTCATATTTTATTATTCAAAAGACCACGAACCAATTGAACTTTCTACATACCTAATAATGTTGAATGTCTTATTGAACAATGTAAAGAAGGTAGGGGATGGCAAATTTAGTATCTAAGTATTATAATGTTCTGTTGTATATAGGTATAAACCAATGAAAAATGTTGATTAGTTTCAACTTTTTTCTGAGTAAATGTAATGTTTATTCACTCTGTTATGTTTCAATAATTGAATTTATTTTTAAAATGTAATCGTAAGTATTTACTCTGTAAGTCTTGATTATTAAATATTTTTATTATTAAATACATCTTTTTTTAAAATCAAATACTATTCTAGGATTTTGTAAAAACAAAAAAAAAAACATGAAACATACCTAATGTTTTGATTATTTTTATTGTACAATATAAAATAAAACCACTTGTACTATAAGTAATTTTTTAAAAACTTAGGTTTATTGTGTGTATTTTAAAAATAAATTTAAAAATTAATTGATTAAAAATGTATACTTATTCTATCTATATTAGATTGAAGGAAGTTTTTATCATATCATCTTAAACAATATTAATACATTTTTGTTAGTTGGAAACTCGTCTTGTGTCCAATTGTACTTCTTGTTGTAACTTATTTGGTAATTCACGATAAATAGCCTCTGGTATATTATCTGAAATAATGGTAAAATAAATGTAATAGTTGGTTTATTGAAAAGTTTTTTAGTATGATGCTTACCATTACAACGATAAACCAAATCTGACCATATGATCATTTCTTGAGAGAAACAAAACACTCCTAATCTACCACCTTTGAATGTATAATCAAATACGTTTCCAGAATCTGTTACCATATTTTGTCCCTCGAATATTCTCAATCTAATAAGACCAATCTTTGGACGATGCAATAGTATCCATCTGTAGGCCGTTTTGCCTTTCCAACCAATGTTGCGTGGATCTTTCCACAATAGTTTTACCTGTTTTGAAAGTAAAACAACAATATAAGTCTTTTTTTGTCTATTCTCTATAAATTGAATTTTTATATTCTTGCCTGTTTGTCTGTGCTTTCTGTATTCCACAGTGAGTTTCTCAACATTTGTCCAGGTCCAGTTTCCGAATGTACGGCTTTAATTTGTATTCCTGGTTCAGCTACAGCTCTGAATGGTGTCGCTTGCCAGTATGTTTGCGTACCTTTTTTCCACATTACTGTATAAAACTTATGATTGTCCTGATAACTGAATACAAAACCTACATAGTCGTCATCGATGTCCGTGTCCACGAAAAATGTACCTTCAAAGTCGACGCCGCCGAACGAATCGTAACCTAATAACGACATAGTATACATTATTTATGGTAATCATCAAACGGTATCGAACAATACCACCTTGGTCAAATCATAAATTATCTAAACTATTATATTATTTTGTAAATATAAAAATAATATGACTACAGCTTTTACTAGAAATCAAACCAGAGGTATACGTACCTACAGCCAAACCGGGATCGCTGTTCATGGTCTGTACAAATTCTGCTCCTTTGTTGTACACCACCCAGTTGGGATCGATTTGCGAATCGCCTTCCGGGTCAAGCACCACTGTCTGGTACGTCCTAAAGTCTGTTGTAAATATCTTGGAGTTATTAGGGCAGTTGTCCAAATGGTTTGGTACCTTATCGTAATCATTGTCGTCCTGGCATATGTCCCCGACGCCGTTGCCTGTACACGGGGGATTAACGCAAATCGCGAGGTCATTTGATTTTAATGATGAGAACGTTTACAGGACAATAATTGTTACCGTTTACTGACCGTCGAAGTCGGCCTGGTCTGGATTGTACACAAGCATGCAATTGTCCTGCGTATTGCCAATGCCATCGCCATCAATGTCTGGATCGCACTCATCACCCTTGCCGTCACCGTCTGTATCCAGTTGATTGGAATTCGCTACTTTGGGACAGTTGTCCACGCTGTCCTGAATGCCGTCCCTTTGGTGACGAATGGTGTTGGTTATTAATATTATATTATAATTATGTTTTTTACTAATAATCGTCAAAATTTTAATCATATGAATTTGGTCATATTACACTGCATACTGGAATATATAGGGCGATCAATTTGTTCAACTGCGCTTGTTATTTAGTTAATTTTTGTATTTAAAATAGTTTAAAAAATAACTAAAGTAAACTAATTTTAATAACGGTGATTTAAATAGATTTTAAAGGTTTAAAAATGTTAATGTTTATAAATAAAAAACTATTAATGTCTATGAATAGTTCAAAAATAGTCAAAATACTTTAAAAACTATATGTACCTATAAAAAATGGCAAATGCGTATAAAAACGTTTAATTAAAATATTCAAGTACCTATCTATGCTTTTACTCTACACTGTATTTATGAATTACATCAAAATAATAATTGGTATCAATTTTGTCAAAAATTGATTATGCATACAAATTCCTGTTTTCCTCATTTTTTTTTTTATTTTTCCCAATTATTAAGTAAACCTTTGGGAATTTTTACTTTGGATTCCATTAAGCATCAACTAAATTCACTTCACTATACTAGAAAACAAATTGAAGTTGAAGATTGAAGCATTTTTAACTGCGTTGCAAGAGGTGATGATGGACATAAAAATAAATAAAGGTATCTACATAAAAAAAAAAAAATATTGTTTAATTATATTCATCTATAATATATGTTATCTCTAAAATTTGTTCACATGTTTCAGATATAAAGTTCTAGAGGCTACGGGTTGAAAACCCCTGCATTATACTTAACGATAAAGAATTATAAATTTTTTATTATAATTTTTATTTTATCACAAAAAACGATTAAGAAAATGAATTATGTGTAAGATTAATCGGATCCCCTTGTATTTTTATTTATTAATATTATTACCTATAATATATTATATTTATGACGTACCTGTCCCTGTCGATGTCGCTGTCGCAAGCGTCACCTATCAGGTCTTTGTCGGAATCTGTTTGCGTCGGGTTGTGCATACTCGGGCAGTTGTCGCAAACGTCACCAAGACCATCGCTGTCTGTGTCTCTTTGATCGGGATTCGCCTTTTTCGGACAGTTGTCTTCGTGATTTAGTATACCTGAAATGTTTACCATGAAGTGTAATAGCTTATAATTTTATTAATTCTTAAAAAGTGTCGATGTTATTTATAAATTTAATTTTTTTTAATTTATAAAACTATCGCGTAGCAATTAATAGCACATACCGTCGTTGTCAATGTCCGCATCGCAAGCGTCTCCTATTCCGTCATTATCTGTGTCGTGTTGATCCAGATTCGGTATGGTTGGGCAGTTGTCGCAAGCATCACCTTTTTTGTCCGCACCATCTTGATCAGAATCCATTTGGTCCGGGTTGGACACCAAGGGACAGTTGTCCTATGTAACAACCAAAAAATCAGTAAATTTCTGCTTCTAAATAATAGGCACTGTCTATATCGGACAATCAAGAGACTTGTTATTATTGAACTGAAAAAATGTTGATGTGGTGTGCGAAACGACTGCGCGTATAGATTATAATAGTAAACTACCAGTATGATGCATTATAAACTATTAAATAAAAGTTGACGATAAGTTTAGGTATTTAATTTTATTGACAACTTTATATAGTACCCTTTGTTCTCTCTTAATGGCTCAATACCAACCAAATTTTATGTCTTCATGATTTTTTCCCCGCTACCATACGCGATTACTCGCATTGCCTTACCGGTGTGTTTGGCACGCCATCGTTGTCTGCGTCGTCATCGCACACGTCGCCAATACCGTCGTGGTCCGCGTCTTCTTGTCCTGAATTGGGTACTCTCATGCAATTGTCCTGTGCCCCGAAACAAATAACGTGATCTATAAATTTTTATTGATTATATTTATTAAGAAATTATATTAACCTTTTTACACCGCGTGTCATTGCACGCCAAATCGATATCCGGCCATCTATCCAAATCCATGTCTGGTCCACATATTTTACCGTTTCCAGCCCAGCCCACAATACACTAAAATATTGAATGTCGATGAGTACTATTTCATTACAGTATTTTACTATTTACTACTATCTACTACAGTACTACTAGTACTTTAACTACTACCACTATAATTAATACTTACCATAAATATATTAGTGGTGAGAGAGGTGATAATGAATATAAAGCTCCCCCCGACAATATATAGGTTTCTTATATAGAATATTTTTAATTAAATAATTGAACTATTATTATTGGATATATTTATTATTTTATATTTTTGTAACAATTATTATTTGAAAATGGTAAGTAAGAATGGTATTATAAATAAGTTTTAGTTATTGTATAATATTTTATTAGTTGTAATAAGACGAAAATTTTATGGCATTTTGAATTGCCCAAAGTTGGGCAAAATGTCAATATTTTTACAACTAGACTTTTGCGGATTACTTCGTTTTGCAATTGCATCCTGTATATCCTTGTCCACTATTTTTATTAATTAGAAGTAGAAGCTAGTATCAATGAGATTTGTCGGTCAGTTCAAAGGTACGCATAATAATGTAATTATCACCTTAACAGTTTTTAGTTCTTTTTAATTTGTCTTCGTGAACGAATTGTGTGGGTGGTATCTTTGTGAAAAAGTGTGGTAGGTGGGTACTGAAATATATGTTGTACATTCATGGTTTATAGGTATATGTTCGCCATGCCACTGGTGTAAAGTATGTAGTAATTTATCAGTTTTTACTTTTTAGTTACAATTTAATATTATGTTAGGTTTATGATTTATTTGTATACATATTATATATGGCAAATATATTGATTACCCATTCTACTTACTTCGCAAGAAAATTTTCCAGTAGTTGATCTAACACACTCTCCGTTTTGGTGGCACATCGTACCATCCGGACACACCCATGGAGTTTTTTTGAGATTGTCTATCGATAAACAGCCCAACGACTGGTTTCCGATGTAGCCTGATCGACAGCCACCGCAACGATAAGAACCCTAATCAATAAAGAAATAAGAACGAAATTTGTTGAAATAAGTACACACTATACGTGAATACATATCCATACAATATATCTATAATATATTAATTATTAACTATACACAAACAAAACGTAAGTACGCAGCAATAGCATAATTAAACGAAAGATATATCCAGTGATACCTACATAGACTTTTTTTTAATCAGCTTTATAACGAATTGCCCAATTTAGGTATGCATATTAAATATATTATATAAGGTGACGCTTTTGCAATAGGAAAATATTAACAATAACATTATTTTTATAATAGTTGTCTAATAAGATCAATGATAGATAGTGTGTAATTTTAAATAGTTAACGGTGTAAAATTTAGCATCTTAAGTAAGTCAGAAATTGATCACAATAAGACTTAAGGTCTGAGTGCTAATAAGTTTAAAATATAGCTTTAATGGTCCTATATACTATAACAAATAATCAGGAACTACTATACCAGTAAGCGCCAATATAAAAAATAATATTAATTTAACATCGGCGAAACCTGTATGTCTAGTAGATATTTTCTACAGAATCAAAATTTGATATTTAGGTATCTGATTATAACTATAAAAAAAATACCTATTAGTTATTACCTATACCTAACAAAAAGCAGATTCAATCGTGCAAAATTCAAATTATCTATACTTTTTTAACACTACGTAGTAAAATGTATCACAAATTACTTTTTGTACGAATAATAATAATAAACTAGATTTTGTTAATGGCAAAACACATGCAATAAAATCGATGATTTTACTTCGGTGTTAATGCATTGGGAGTTTAGTGCACAGCCGCCGTTTCGGCCGTCGGCGCATTCATCAATGTCCACGCACCGGTGACGACCCTCGTCTGTCCTCCTTGTGCCTTCGGCACCGATTCCCTGAGATGGACCCACGGTTATATAACCCGGGGGACATTGACCACATTTGTAACCAGGTCGAAGGTTTGTGCACTGTACCCGGGGATCACAAGGTTCATCCAAATCACACTGTAATAATCGTAACGGTATGTATTTTACAAGTAAACAATAACATATAACAAGAGAAACTTCTAAAATTACGTAAATATTGGCAGACTTAGGGCCCAGAGGTAAATAAAGAAGTTTTTAAATCTCTTATGCGTATTAGTCGGAATTTAATCGCCCAAATTCTAGATAATTTTTAGTTGAACAATTTGTTTTTATTTAACAGACAATAATGGTTTAGCCATTGTCAGTAGGAATGTAGTAGGTATATAATGCTTAGGTAACATATTCTATGAGTCCCCATTAAAAATTCTAAGTCCGCCAACCGTCTCAGATACTTGTACATAAAAACATCAGTTTAACGTCTTATTATTGAGATATCTCACTTCATCCAGGTCAACGCAGTTTGTCCCATTGCCGGTAAACCCTGTTGGACAACTGCCGCATTTAAAGAAAGGTGGTTCTTCGCATGGTAAGCATTGCACGCCTATAAAGATCAAAAAATAATGATATTGTATTCTTCGTAGCTTACCACGAACAGATTAAAAAATCAAGTTAAATATAAAGCTATTATATAGGTATAATAGAGGTGACCTCAAACTTTAAGCATATGTACAGTTGTTTTAATAATTTAAAATATCAAGTCAAATTAAAATTATTCAACTTATTCACATACATTTTCTAACCAAGTTCTGTAATTTATAATGTAGGTAACTTAGATGAGATATAGGGCATAGGCGTCTTAGTAAGTTAACTTTAAAAATTTAAAATGTATTTCTCATCTATATATGACTAAGCCTATATATGCCAGTTTCTCATTATTTTATCATGTCTCATTATTTCTATTGATTATCAGAAGGAAATTTTATATTTTAAAATAATCAAATTATAAAGTTATCTACACTTAGTTTTTATCAACATCTGTAACATTATGATTATATTGATAAAATAAAACCATATTATTGAGAGGTCACTATTTTTAAAATACAGCTCAAACAATTATAATTGTGAATACACCGTATAAAAGTACATATTATACCTACCTACCAATGTTAGATTAATAGGTATACTTATCAAATACTGCGTATTTAGGAATATCAAAAAATGTAGATAACTTTATACGAAAATATAAATATTAAGATAGTGTTTATAATTGTATATAATAGATAGAAGTCGCTTCCATAGGATGAAAAGTATAGTACCTAAATATAGTGGGTGTATATAATATACGTTTAACCGAATAAGTTATAAATTACCAATGCAATCAAAAACTAACTGTGTAATAAGTTACAAATTCGCCGATGTCTGTAGCTTTTCTAATAGAACAATATGTCAATATTGTATTGGTACATTTTAAAGTTTTAAACTATTATTTCTTGGTACCCGAGTAATATATATACTATAAATTATACACATGTCATTTTTCTGGGGTATATTGTACTTACCTGGAGAACAAGGGGCCAAGTCACATCCACGTGGACGGCACCTCTGACCGTCACCGACAAACCCTTCTGGACAGGGACCGCACCGGAAACCTTCTACGGTATCTTGACACCTGACACCTGTAACGGTTCGTTTAGGAAAATGTATAGTTTATGTCATAAAAGTATGCCAATGACGTATAAATATCAAGCATTAGTTAATAGTTAATACTGACTATAAGTAAGTGTCCAGTGGCGAAAATAGGAGAACTCTCAAGGGAGGTCATTTTTGTCATCGATCTACAACCATTAATAAGAATAATAAAATTCTATATTTTTCCGTTATTTTATGTACACGAAAAACCACTGAATTACATTTTCTCAACGGATACCTACGAGTTGGTACCTTATTACCGAATTGGTCCCCGGGTGGTATACAGGTTAGATTAGGCATATGAATTGGTTCCTATGAACTTTTATTTTAATAATAAAACTATGTTAAAATTAACTTTTTCGACAAAAGTTGAAAATTATTGTATATAACCTAACCGACAACAATTTTATAGGTTAGCACGTTTGCAGTGTGCTATAGTCAATCTATGTACAAATATACCTAAGCAATAAACTATGTACAAATGTACAATATACCTATGTATTTTTTTATACTTAAGCTAGGTTGTTTGAAAAATTGATTAATTTAATGTTTCAATAAAATTTAATGGGCCACTAAATCATGTTAAGGGACCATTAGCTCACTATTGATTTATTAAATGTTTAGTGATCGTTTGTTCAACCCGGCATAATTAATAATAAAATAGGAATAAATAATAGTCTCACCTAATATCAAATAAGTCGAAGTTAATAAAAATTAGTATAGAAATAAAACAAAATTAATGTAGTATTCATTTTCAAAATAAAATAATATAACAATAATACAATTTTTATGAATAATTGTAAACTTAAAAGTTGAATTTTTCATTTATATTCTACACCAATTAACTTTTTCTTTATCGACTGTTTTTCTTGAATTTAAGCATGCTTTTTTATCTTAAATATATTTCACATTGGATCTCTTTTTCTAAAAATTATTTGGATGGCGCTAGGGTTTAAACATTAAATATCTGATTATTTTGAACTTAAAGATTCTTTAATACTGGGTTTTTAATTTTTTATACTTGTTAAATTTATGCAATATTTGAATATGATATGTACATTAAATGAAAAGTAAACCTACCTGTTTATTTGTATTTAAATATTAATGGTATTATAATAAGTATTTAAAAAATATTTATTCAATAATTTTCATGTGATTGTGAGTAATATTGTAGTCTGGGGATTTTTTCAGAGTTTTTCGTTGGGGATTTTTTCCTGGGATTTTTTTCCTAAGAATTTTTATTTGGTAATTTCAATTTTACCATTATATTTATTATATAATGGAAAAATATTCACTCATTGAATGAAAATCGTATAATATGTTGTGTATATTATTAAAAAATTGAAACAAATCATTAAAATAATTATTTACTACCTAATAAAACTTAGAAAATCTAAGAAAATATATTTCATTATACGCTTTAAGATCTTTGCAATTGATGTAGAATAAGTATTTTTACACAGGATTTTTTGGTTTTTTTTTTGTGGTAGACCTTTATATATATTAGAATGAGTTAGACCTCAATATCTGCCTATGATAAAAACATATTGTAAATCCACATAAATCATCATTGCAGGTAACAGGTGTATTTATATAGTATTGTAATATTGTGATATAAATTATATGGATAAAAATAAGTAGTTTCTTCATTTTGGCTGTAATAAAAAAACAAACTAAAAAGGGATTCTGAGGGGCTTTGTCAGAGAGGAACTAACTCCTATCTCGATACCGTGGCTTTAAGCCAATCAATATGTTTTATCGGTAAACAATTTATTAATCGTGTTAACATATTATTCTTGCACTACGAGCGTATAAATACCTTGAGCACATGGCTTCACCGCGCACGTCCGGCCTGGTTTACACATTTTGCCGTCGCCCACCAATCCTTGCGGACACCGGCCACACCGCGGCCCATCGGGCGTGTCGCGGCACTCCGCTCCGGGATAACACGCCGGCGGGTTGCTGTTGCAACTTGGTTTCGGCGGCGGCGGCGGCAGAGTCGGTATGTTGCCACCACCTGTCCAATACCGATTATTTAAGTATAGTTGTAGGTATTCTGTGATTTGTACTCGTTTTTTCATGCTAATTTATATATATATGTATCAAAACACCTACACCTACACCGAAAACAGAGTAGGCACTATGGTGATGATAAAATATAGCATTTTATGAACTCATAGTAGATATCATCTGACGTCTTATAGTTTATTGGTAAAATTTTTTGTTTTTAAAAGTTCTCAAACGGTTATCATTACTTTTCAGATTACCTAATATATTTTTCGTTTTTTTTAACTTTTCCGAAATTTATAAATAATAGTTCTTTGAAATATTTATAACGTAATAGGCATATAAATTTTACGTTACAAGAGTTTAACATTGTATTATATATATTTTTTTAATTTTTACAATAATGATTTTAATAAAATTATTTGTATGAGAGAAGTTTAATCTGTGCATTTGTACTAGTAAGTCATGATGCATTTAGAAGTCAAAAAACATGTTTACCGTACAAGTCTTATTTTTTTTATTAAAAATGAATGACGGTATAATTAAAACTTATATTATTATGTATTTTATAGTTGAGATATTGTTTTTAGTAAACATTTTGAATTTTGTGACACATAAATCGTAATTCGTTATTCATTCATGCATATCTAAATGGTGTTAGAATTATATTTTTATTAAGAAAAGTTGGAGGGTTTTAAAAATTTTTTTTTTTAATTAGCTTTTGTTGATAACTTTGACAGCTCGACAATTATACATTTATACTAGATAGGCCTATGATAAATATAGAAGGAAAAAAATAATATATAGTGATATTAAGACAGGTTTTAAGATTTATAAATATTATAAGTACTTGTATGGTACTTATATATAATTTTATAAATATACCTACTATAGATTATGATTATTTTTGAATTATGTAATAATTATTCTCTACAAAACAAATTGTTAAATTATTTAATAAACAAATATTGCTCATGATAATAACTATTTATCTTAGCCATTAATTATTTATATTAAAGTTTTAAAAACAAATTTCCGTCATTATTAATAAATGTAATATTAGATATGCATAGAAAATTCTTTTGTTTTAACATTTTTTTATGTATAATTTTTAATTAGTTTTCAAAAAGTTTTCATATTGTTTTTTATTCATTATTGAAAACTTAATTTCGAATAAATATACAATTCTATTATTTAATACCTAGTACTTATAATATAGAGCAAATATAGGTATTCCCAAAGACCAGCCTTGGACAAAAAATACAAATTAAATAATACATACTACTTCACAGTTGTATAGGTACAGTACGCTGACCAAGGCTGGACTTGGGTGGTATTTGATCAGAAAAAAGAATACTTCGTGAAAAAATAAAATAAAGTAAATTTTATTTGAGTAAAAAAAAACACAACGGTGCAATAGGTTACAAACGGTTAAATTACGATTTTTACGTATATTAATGAGAAGTTAGTATAGGTAGTATAAAAAATATAAAGGTCATTTTTCAAGTATGTAGGCTACTAATTATTAAATTATATAAATCAAATAACTAGAGTCGAAGTCCAGCCCTGGATCACTGTGAGCCTACGTTTTCCTCATACCTGGCCTGCAGAAGTCGTCACACTGCTCAAGCAATTGACGGAGTCTATAAATCTCGAGTCGCTATAAAAATATTCAGTTAAATTAATGACTATGTTGTTTTAGTTTTAGCCATTAGGCATTTGTTGAATTCTGCTTACTTGGGCTTCAACATCTTCTCTAAGTTTTTTGACTATCTGCATCAACTCTTGAATAGTTTTTACGAAAAACAAATCTAAAAATACAATAAGACATAATATATATTATAACATATTACATGTATGTATATATGGTGTTTATTGTATATTATCTATGTGTAGTGCTGTCGGAAAATAAAACAAAATTTCTCTACTTACCATCACAGTCGTGATTGATTGGAATATCACCTGAAATTCATAAAGGCATATGATAAAATACAAAAATAGTATTACAATAAGTATTTTATATTGGTATATATTTTGAAAGTTACCCCTTCCAATACTTGGCATTCGAATTCCAATTTCGGTAACTGGAAGTGGTTGTATTGCAGGCATTTGTTCCACGTCTGAACTTTCATCACTAGTTGGACATTTTTGAGCCGTTAAAGTAGTTTTCCAATCCGTGTCTGGAAATACTTGAATATCGAATCTTTTTTCGTGCGTCTATAAAATGATGAAACTAACATTTATTACAATAAACTTAAAATAGAACAAATAATTTTTATGATTAAAATAAAATCAACTAAAAGTTACAACTTGCAACCGTTGACGTATTGACGGGAGAATGAAGTGATGCAAGATCTCCCCGAATAATTTAAATTTGATTTTACTTTATTTTGTTCGAATATTTGTATTCGTATACTCCAATAAAATATATGAAACGTTTTATTTCAAACAAAATTGAAACGTTTTATTTCAAACAACGTGTGGTCTATCACTGTATACCTATGTACTGTTTGTTTATAATAATATTAAGTGTGTTTATAACTGTTCAATACAACAAATACGACGAGATCTCCAAAATAAACAATAAGCTTGTAAAAGATGCAGTTTTTGTTGAACGATACTCCTCTCTGAAACGTTTTTCAAATATAAATAATTACCACGTTCGAATCGAAAATAAGAATATACGATTATACACTACTTTCACTTATATCATATAACAAACTATTTAAAAGTTAAACTTTAAAAAAACCGAAAAGTTGTTTCGCTGTATAGTAAGTGTAGAGTGTACCTCGACATTGAGTAGGTCACTATAATGGATATAATAAACTGTTAAGTTATAATTCAACGATGGATCATGGTGTAAACGAAAAACGAATTTGAGCAGAAACAATTTGGCCAGTCAAATATTATATTTATCATCATATTATATATTTATATTTTATATTGCTGTTAGTAATTTATATTCTAGTAATATGGTAGATTGAATGTTGAATCGTTGAACTAATTTTTTCAAAAACAAATTGCATATTACAAGCTGATATTAATTTATAAGCAGGACTTAAAGTGGCACAAAATGGCAATGGGTACTATGATCTCTGTGCTATTTTGAGCGTTCAATGCGTGTTAAGCCCAGGGTCGAAATGTTTAAAACATCTAAATGATTAAACATGGTTTTGTTTAAAACATGATTTAAACAACATAAATAAAACAGTTGTTTAAAACAGAAAAATACAATTTATCTGTGTATACTATATAACTTATTAGTACCTACCATCAATTCTTATTTATTTGTTTTTGCATAATAATAAAATAATTTGTATTGCTTAATAGGTAAACAAATTTATATTGTTTTTCTTTTAATTGTATATTGTATATTTCTTTATCATCTTCTCAACTCTAATACCGAATACTGTAATGTATTTTAATTGGGCTTCCGCCCGTCATATTAAATAAAATAAGTTAAATTACACTTATTCATTTTTGAATTAAACAAAAACAAAATCGATTTTGTTAAAATTATTTCGTCTAAACATTTTTGTTTTTTTTAAGTATTAAAAATGTTAAGTACCAACTAGATTTCCAGATCCAATTTTCTACTAGAAAATGCCCTTAAAGTTGAAGATTGAAGCAATTATATTGCTCCTAAAGATAACGTCAGACACACAAAAAAAGGTGGGCAAGTGGAAATACTGAAAATGAAAATTAAAGCATTATTTCGACAACTTACCATGAACACACAAAAAATACACATCATTATAAAATCAATATACTCATATTCAATTGCTCCGCTTCAAATCTAACACATCATTGTAAAACCACTCAATATTTTAAAATAGATTTTTTTTTTACCTTTTAGGGCATAAACAAATTTTATATATTGTATGCGTTATGTAATCGAACGTAACTAGTATAAGATGTATTTTCTATTTACTAATATTTAAATGTGTACTTATTGTAATTAGTTGCATGTTTATTTTCATTTGTACCTACCTATATGTACTTATGTCACAAAAGATTTAGAGGATATAATTTATTGTTTAACTGAAGGGAATAATATGATCATTATATTATTAAAAGTAAATAGTCATAAAATGTTAATGGGCATCAACATTTAGCATATTACCAATATTACCATATTATATGTTTGTATTACCTATCTATTTATGGTAATGAACTAATAACTAATGACTAAAATGTCTAGTTTGAAGTCTGTATCATATGTAATGTGAATGAATACCTGGTAAATTCTAGGTTGCAATTTGAAATTAAGTATGAATCTTATAAATAAAATCTCTAAATGGATTATGTAATATTGCAATTATTATGTTTTATTCGATACGTAATTACGCAAACAATTTTAATGATACATTTTTATGCGTACTTACTCCCAGGTGGTTTAAGTGTCGGCACCTATATTTTACAAAGACTTAAAAGTTATAATAGTTATTAACTTTTGACTTATACTCTATGGTAGTTAATAGAAATACGAAGCATCTCTACAAAAAATACACTTTATGTTATGTTGTAATTTATTCGGCTTAAGATACTATACATTGATTCAAATTTGTTAAATACGAGTAAAATATAGTTTGAATCTTTTTATTTTTATAAGTATATTAAATGTTAAACATATAGTTAAATTTATACTTAAATGTTTATTTATTTTACGATCCTTAGATTTTTATATTTTTTAATCGTCAATTTCATATATGACAATATTAATATTCCAATTTTGAAAATATTTTTGTTCTTACAATCAAAATCATGTTTTAGTGTTTACGAATATAAATTTAACCTGTTAATGAATTTTAATGTATATACCTATTGTATAGTTTTTTAATTTAATTATTAATATAAACTTGATAATATTACTTACCATCTGTAAATGAGGATCTTTCATGTCAAAATACACTTCTCGAAGGGTCTTAGTCGTGTGCAGTGTACCGAAGTGCTCGCAGTTGACGTACAATGTCATGGTAGCTCCTGGTTTCCTCTGATCCACAGCTAACACAAGGGTCTTTGAAGATGGCATATTATTACCCAAAGATTTTACATTATAGTACTCAGTTTGTGTATCGCCATTGCTCTTGGTTGATACGATTACTACAAAAAAGAGCACAGTATAATTTTATTTGAATGAATAGAAAAAATTGCTTATGGGTATTTTGAAAAGTCTATACGTTTTTCGTCTACTCGTCTACTTATAAATTGTAAAATAAGAAACTTCATTAACTTTGATGGCTCTTACTAGCAAATTAATAAAAAAATTACTTTTTAAAACACATAAAGACACATAGTTTTAGTGTTCCGTTCCCTAAAATGTTATTTTATTGTTATCTTTATAATATTATAAACCATTGAACCATATTATAGTTAAAATTATTCTCAAACTAATAAATTAAACTAAACATAAACAACTTCGGAATTAAAAAAAAAAATAGAACAGTTATCGTCCCACTGTTATAATTTTGAATGCATTGAATATTTAACTATCTAACATTCAATTGGTATGTACCTCATAATTATATGCTGTCAGTAAGTTGTAATACTTTATATGTTATTCAAATTTCACCTTAATCGGAGTTTATTTATGGTCTAGACAATGAGCTTCTCTGGAAACTATATAAATTGGTATTTTTTCCTCACTTTACTCACGTACCTAGAGATTTTTTTCCGTCTCTCGTTCGTCAAGAACTTTAATAGGCTAGTATAATGCACGAGATGTCGTGGGATTATACGGTGGTTTATCCTTTTAAGGATGCATGTCTAACTGGATCTTCGGAGGAATTTGCCGATCACTGTTTCTTTTTTTATCCTTTTTCTTAGCTTTGCTACTCCTTTTTTTATATTGGTGGATCATATCAAAAGAGTAAGAGATGCTTTAATAATGCGTCATTCACATTTGTGACAATAATCTACACATTTATTCTATAATACAAATTCTAAAATTTATTTTTTAGATTAATTTAAATAATAATTTTTAAATAGTATATTATCATTGAATATCAATTTTTTAGGTGATATTATTTTGGATGATTGAAGAAATTTAAGCTTGTAATACTTTAACCATACGCTTGGGAACTTGATAATGGAGTATACCCACCTCAGTAAAAATAAAACAATAATTTATTTAAAAACTGTAAAAGCTACGATAAGAAAAAATTTGTTTTGGAAAGTGTTTAAAATATATTTAGGTATCTTATAATTTTATTTATGACTTCAAATTGTATTATAATATATACGCATAATAAACAGCATATTTTTATAGATATAGTTACTTCCGGGGTAACTTCAACAAAATAAATACTGTAGGTACGTCAATGAATACCATTACCCACTGGCCACTACCCATATATAAAAAGAATATAACAGTTCCTATTATGGCAAGAATCATTTCTTACAAAATGAGTCACTAAAGAAATGTGGTCCTCATAAAATAAAATATATAAATAGGCCAAATGACACTTTCGGAACTAACGGTTTATTAGGCCCACAAAATAAAATTGAACAAGGCAATAAATGTTTTTTTTTTAAGACAATTTAATTCATAGCTTTTTATTTTTTTGTTATACATTTTCTATTATACAAACAACAATGAACAAATTATATTAAAACATTTCAGACTTATATGACAACTACGAGATTAGTATTTGATTTAAAAGTAATTCAGATAAGGAATTAAAAGAAGAAAAATATCTAAAATAAAATATTTATTAAAAAGAATCAAAATGTTAATAACTGTAATCAGAATCGTTGAAATAAGTTGCCTATGATTCACTACGTAAAACACAAGTTGTATAGAAAATGGAAGTTTATAAAAATTATGATACATATACCTATAATATTGATATATAGATACAATGGTACATAATACATATATAAAGAGCGTAAATGTATTTCTGAATACATTGTAGATGATTATCTATTCATCTGTATAAAATTGTTATATTATATTATATGATAATAATACGCATATGAAACTCGAGTAACTCAATGCAAGTGGGCGCACAGAGCACATATAGGTATCGGTTCTACACAAAACACGGTACATAATATCAGTAGTTATATACGATATACCTAAACCTAATAGTAATTTAAAAACTGTTGAAAAAAAATTGCGGTAATCACATGTAAAGTATAGGCATTCTGTTCTGCAAATACGATGATATTGGCTTACACATATGAGATAGTATGTGTATAAAATATTTTATGGATCATCGAGCGTCGGTTTCAACTCGACATGCCTACACACGACGTATACCCACAAAACCTACGCATCCAGACGCGTTTATACGATCAACGGCGGCAGTGGTTTTAGGATAAAGATTTATTACGTCCGTTTTTTCCTGTTGCCATACATAAACAATATCAAATATCATAACACAATACACATACCTTGTCCTTCGGACCGATCGATCTTTAACGTGAACTGATAGTATCCGGGAAATTCAATGGTGGCCACGGTTTCGGGTTTGCGGCGCTTCCGTCCGTTCGGCGGTCCTTCGTCTTTGACCACTATTGTAAACCTATCGCTGGACACCGCTTCTTCGACGGCCTTTGTGGCTTCTGCGGAAAACACATTATACATTTATCATACTAACATTTTTGTTTCTCTAATAGTAAATGTATTAAGTACGTATTATTTGTGCCTGATAAGACCTTCTATTTTGATTTGTCAGTATATATTATGGGGTTAACCGTCGAGGAAAACACATTGTCATCGAATAATGAAAAGTAAATTACATTGCGAACAAATAATGTTCATTTAAATAGAATATAATATCTATAGTATAAGTGTAATTCTTTTCGCATTCGCTTGTCCCACGCGCGTGTTGGTGTATTCAATCAGTCATCAAATGCGTCAGTTAAATCGCTTTGGCGTAAATTATTGTCATCTACAATGGAATATTGTGTGGTTATTGTGAACGCGAAAGATTTGCCAAGAGTTATAGTTAAACACCTGTGGCTCCATCACGATGTTCATATTTCAGTCATGTGTATACTAAAAATAAAGTATGCGTTCTCAGCAAACGTTCGTACGAGAAGGTACATAATATAGTATATCACGGTTAGGTGACCCATGTATAATATATTTTACGTTAGGTTTGTACGATATTGTGTTTAAACGGCTCGTGATAACATTTAAATGTCTTTTAAAAGTGAAAGTGACTTAGATACAGTTAAAATAAGAATATGTAATTTTTATTCAGCATCTGAAATTTATTCCCGTTCTACATAATATTATATAGGTACATATTACAACAAATGGTAACTTTTTAAAACTCCCATCTTTTAATAAGTCTTGTTATTTATGTTATTTTTTTGTATACAAATTAAATTAAATTTTTAACGTTTTAATCAATTTGTAATGTTATTAGTTATTATTATTTATTGAATAGCACCCACCTATGCAAAATATTATTACTGTGGGTAATTATAGGTCTATTAATTTATATATTTTATTGATTATTGAAAAAAATATTTATCACAATACGAAATACGACTTGTTAAGAAATATTTATTGACAATTATTTTACACGATGTTCACGTTGTTTAATTTTTTTTCATAAACTATCATGTAAGTGGCATTATATAATGCATCATTTTCTGAAGAAAAATGAAAGAAACTCAAATATCACAATAAATGTACATATACTCTGCAGTATTGGTATTTTATAGTTTGGAGAAAAGTCAAATAAAAAACTCGTTTCTACACCTTTAATGTCATTTAAGATTAAACTATTAATATCTCTACGAATTGTATATAATTTTATTATCTTCCATATTCAGTAATGCATGTAAAGACCACGTACGAATTTAAAAAGTAGTCACCTACTTGTAATATATTATACAATAAACAAGATTTTCTAATTATTTTTTTTATGTTGAAAGTTAGTTTTATTATATTATTATTTTTATTATATTTTATATAAAAAAAATAATTTAATACTTTTACAACTTGTTCTAAAATTTTGATTTTGAAATTTTATTATTTTTCAATAAAAATCAAATACTTAGTGATACTTGGTTTATTTAAAATATATCTATAAATAAATAAATTAAAGAAGTAATGATACTATGAAATAGAAATCGACTCTGATTTAGATAAAATCTAATTTTTTTTCACTTTTTCAGTACGCCCAAATTATTTAAATAAGCATAATAAAAATGTACCAACTATTTGTTTTGCAATATAACTAATAAATTAGGTAATACGTCATAGTTACAGCAGTAGTATAGCAGGAATATTAATTTTTATTATATTATTAATCATTATTAGATTTTGTCAGAGTGTATGATTCTACTTTTTACTGACGTTTAATTAAAGTTATATTATGAAAGATAAATAATTATCATAGTGAATTCACAAATCGCAATAGTTTATAGTTGTTGAGAAAAAGTAGGAATATTTTTCGAATAAATAGTGTTTACTTTTTAGCATATACTTCTATAAATATTATAGAACCATATAAATCAAATTTAAATTACATACTAATTTTTTATTCTATAGTAGTCGAAAGTTGTTTTTTTATTGCTTATAGGTATCGTACATTCATGTTTGTAGAATAATTTATATAGAAGTTTAGATCTGCTTGTCATTCTTGTCATATTAATTATATCTTACTCCGGGATACAAAATATTATATATTATTGAATGTATCTGTTTATGTTTTACATATAGTATGTTTAATACAATTTAATTGAAACAAGTTATAAGGAAACTTATGTTTGGTGTAGCTATAATGGATATTATACATTCAAATAATTTAAAATACAAGACACTAACCAATTATATTTCAATAGACATAAATAATAACATTTTATAAGAATTTATTAATTCTCAAAGCTATGTTTAAACTTATGGACATCCCCAATACCAACTTAACTTTAACTGTTTAAATCTTAAAGTAGCTGTTATATAATATAATATGTATTATCATTTATAATATTTCCATGTATAATTATTATAGAATCCGAAATTAAATATACATTATAAAATTTGTATAATAAGACAGATACCTTCATCACATGGTTCATAGTATATTTTTTTAATTTGAACAAGAACAAACCACAAAAGAATAGGTGTTTAATAATCAGCAATTACTCTAAATTTGGTACAACAAGACAGTTATTTATTTTATAAAAATATTTTGGTTAGGATTAAATATATATTCCCATAAATCATAATTGTATAGAAAACGAACACCACAACCTTTTACATTAATTCTATTGAACTTTATAAGTATTAATTTATATCATATATTATTCAGATTCCATGGAATATATTGTGTATTAAAAACATTCTTGTGCAAAACATAATTAGTCCTGACCACTTTTAAGTATATAAATATATAATTATATTACACTGTGTAAATACAAATATAGGAGTTTGTAAAATATTTACTTCCCTCGCTTAAATTGTAATCATTGACATACTAATTATTATTTTTTTATACTTTTTTATTTTATGTATTATTTAATGCAATTAAAATCATTGTCAGTCGTACGCCTGTAAGTGGGAAAGGAAATTAATGTTTTCAAAATGTTTAATCTTTTCGTACATAACATTTTTGTTGAAACAACTTTTTGAACCATAGTGCAGTTTGGACATTACCTGCTTTTAACCCGAGAGCAATACGATCATTACCTAATTTTTACCCGAGTGCAGTTCAACCAATATCTTTTTTTTAACCCACGTGCAATTCCACTAAAATAAATGCAATTCCAACATACCTCTACGGGTAATGAGTAACGGCTTATGACTTATGGGTGCATGCGACTGCTTGATGAAATAATTGATTTGTAATACTTGATTATAACAATTACAAATTACTAAAAATACTAAATATAAAAAAACCTCCAATAATACACAATTTATTTCAAGTCTCTTACTATTATAACGTATTGTTAAATAAGTAAAATATGTATAGCACCTACAGAGTTGTGTCAAGGATTTATTTTTGGATGTTGTTAATATTTTTGAGTACAAAATATGAAATTTATCACGATATAGTAACAATAATAAATAAGAGAGTTTTATTTTTTTTAGGGATAGAAGTTGGATTCAATATCAAAAGTCCAAAAAAACCTTACGCCTTTTGAAAACCTTTGTAACACCTAAGTATGATGTACGAATACTGTGAATATAAAATTTTGTAAATAATAAAACACTTAAACTCGTGGTTTACCCTGTCGAAAATTCGAAATTCATCAAATACGAAACAATATGGTGGAGGGGTCCGCATGTGTACGATTTGTGCACAAAATAAATGTCTTTAAATATTTAGGCATAGCCGCGGTAGCCGTATATAATAGAGGTAGGCACTTCGTGTTGTTGTTTATTACGTACCGTTGTCGACGGAAGCCGCGTCGGCGCGAGCGTTGAGCACCAGTAACGCGCCGGCAAGAGCGACGAAAATCGCCGTTGCTCTCATTTCGCGGTGGTCGTGATGCGGTGTCTCTGGGTCCCGGAGCCTGCTGATCTCCGCGCGTCGTTGTCACCGCGATCGCCGCCGATATACAGCCGGCGCAGCGCGTGTGAAACTATACGGCGGCGGCGAGCGGCTCGTTTGCGGCCTCCTACTCACAAACCGGTCGATGGCGTCCGTCTGCATCACACGCGCGCGCGCGCGCGCACATTTAATAACATAATATAATAAAAATAATAATAACGACCCATTAGTAATAACACTCTTGCGTGCAGAAGAGGCGCCTCCTACGCGCGAAATGTCATGCACGTAAACGCGCAGATGGTCACTAAAGCATTATGTTGTGTTTGGAAACGCGCGATGTCGGGCCACATATATGTATATTTAAAATGTATTCGTTTTCAAGGACGAGATTTCACCTCTTTGGCGCGGCGGCCGTCCACTCCGTCGATCCCGTGAACTCTGCTGGCGTATTACGGTCACGGCACGCGTATTGTACTGCGTTATGAACATCGCCACGCATATATGGCGTGTATGCCGCGCGCGGACCTGCCCGGCCTGCGTGCAACGCACTTGACGACCACGGACCACGTCGTATGTCCCCGCAGCGTTACGCGGGCGTAATGTAAACTTGTGACTTCCGGTCAGATTTCCGGCCGGCCGTATGTTACGCGGACACGTCGCCGTCATAGGCGTTTTGCCGCCGAAGTTACGCGGTGTGTGAGACACGTCTTGATAATCCCGGGACGATGGGAGTAATGGTCGGACTGCGGTTCGAGCAGAAATTATTGACCTCCGTATTGTATTACAGCCGACTGCGATGGTAATATTTTAATAATATACGGACATATGGTTCACGCCGATTTCAGGTCGTGCTACGACTGTAGTTGCGCCTATACTGTTCGCACCCACAGTCGTATTTTCACCACTTTTGTATCGTTATTTTATTTTTTTAATTTTAAATATGAACGTTTTTCCCGTGAAAAACGTATTTTAGTTTTTCAGTCTATAAGCTACGGACAAACGGGCGTCGTGCATTTTTATGAAAATTTGAACGGCAAATAATAATTTATTAAGTATTATCTTCTATTTTATATGAATTGATTAGGTTACTGCTTTTTATATTTCGTATTACCACCCGACTGTGACACTGTGTCTGACTATTTTTATTTTTTAATTCAATTTTACTGGTGCATTCTTATTTTTGTATTTTACCTGTCATAACGACGTCATACGTGTACAGTTTTTGTGCTTCTCAAGAATATTTTCAATGATGTATGTATTTTTTCTATACAATGTGTATAGGCGTAATTATTGTCTTAATGATACGACTAAAAACGTGTTCGAGTATAAATAGATTTGAAACTTTTGCCTTTTTTATAGTTTTTTTCGAATTATGTATGATAGGTAATAACAAAGTTTTTGACTGATAGTTAAAAAGCTTGAAATTGTAATAAATAAAATACATAAATGAAAATATAAAGTTCTTTAAAAGTTGTTCTTACTGTAATTTGAAAATATTAAAAATAAATATGCATGGTTTTTTAAATAATAAAATCGAATATGGATTTTCTTATTTCTTAAATATTGTATACTTGTATAGAAATAGATGTAAAAGCTACTACAATAGAGTAGGCGTAGCATTCGTTTATTGAAATTCATTATTTATATGCATAATAATAACACCTGAATATTTTTCAAATAGGCAACTTATTAGACATATTGAGTCACCAAATTTATTTTAATTTTATTTATAAATTAAAGAATTTATAGTTAAAACAATGATTCGTTGAAATTAATGAATCTTCTAAATTATATTTTTATGAAAATACACATCAATGTATTTTAACATAATATTAAATTTAATAAATCATTTATTTTTACGAAAAAATAAAATATACGTAAATAATTATGATAAATAACATAGTAATTACATTGTATAATAGAATAAATTTTATAAATATATCATAAGAAGTAAAAAAATCAAAACCATCAATGAGAATATTAGTAACAGCGGAATTTTTCCTTTTATACCGGTACTGCTTAGATGCTCATTATTTTTAGTTATTAAGTAACGCATTACTCTATCGTTCATTTGTATGCTATTTTCGCTTTTCAACAATTTCAATTTTTGTTTTTCCTAAAAAATAAACGGTTTATATGACAAATATATTTTATAATATCTACTTATCTGTGATCTAATTAATTATAAATAGATTATTTAAGTATAAGATTGTACTTCAATTGTAGCCAGTATAAGATTAAGAAGAACACTTTAACAAATTTTGTTTTATTACATTTGTCTCATACATAAAACCATGGGCGGAAATCCATTAAAATTTCGGGGGGGGGGGATCTAACATTTTTAACCCTTAACTAGTCACGTCGGATCAAATACACCCGACGTTTTTTTTATCAAACGTGTTATTCTTATATTCAGTTAATTGAGAATCCATCGAACAACACTTAATTTCTTTTCATTTCATTATAAATGTTGTTGGATGTTAGAATAATTAACAATTAGTTATTATATCAGTTAAGTCTTTACTTTGACCCGAGTCGACCGTATGTGTGCTATAAATACGATCATTAGTACAAAACGGAAATTAGACGCGTAACCTGACTCGATTGTTTACGTTACTATTTGTAAATTGAAATTCATCTATATATAATAACAATATTTCAGTATGATCCTATGTGACTATGTGTGTGTAACTATTCTCAGGTGACCAGTTAAGGGTTAATATCAATGTGAGTGGGAGGTCTTCGATCCCACACAACTAAAATCTGTTTTGGGGGGCTTATAGTATATTTGGAGTGGCTAAGCCCCCCTCCCCCAAATTTCCGCCTATACATAAAACAGTAGGCTGTATGCCTTTTTTATGATTTAAATTTATTATTCATTAGATAATAGTTGTAAACAACAAATTATGTATGTACCTATAACATTTTTTTTTGAACAAATTTTACAGCAGACGGCAGTTAATAAGTAACTTAAATGTAGTTTAAAATGTATAATATTAAGTTATATATAAAAATACAATGTGTGATACCCTTGAGAATTCATTTAAATAAATTGAAATAAAATATATAATTTATAGACAAAATTTAAAATTCAATGATTTTTTTCTTGAATTACCTAAATTTTAAAAACTATTTGATGTTTACACTATACCTTTTTTCTAAGTATTATGTCTTCATCCTCAGAGAGTGAACATTTGTCATTTATATTGTTGACCTAAAATAATATATAAGAAATAAAACAATTTATATACATTTATACAAATTTTACAGTAGTTATGCCTATGACCTATCTATCATATACATTTTAAAAAAGTAGACACAGTAACGGTAACAGCACAAACCGCACTAATAGGCACAGTAACAATACAACAGTGTCAATTTTCTTAATACCGCATGTCGTGCATAAAAAGAAATTATAAATATTTACATATTTTGTGTTTATGTAAATAAAAATTTAGACTGTACAAAATTTGACTTTTGAGCAGTTACGTATTAGGGGGGGATGGATGATCATATACATATGTACTTTTAAAGTTTTATAATATTTAAAAAAAAAATGTATGTTTATATTCACAATGTATAAACTGATATAAAACAAAAAAATAATTTTTAATTCATATAACTATCGTTTATAACTTACTACACATTAATACGCTGTCCAAAGAGCAATAACACTTCTCCCCAGTAGCTCTCAAGAAATGTTATCGACATTTAAAATGAAAATACGAATTTATTAAGATGCCTATGGAATAATTTTAAATGAAAAATGTTATTATAGCCGTTAACACAAAAACTGGCATGACTTGGATAAAATTTAAAAACCTATGTATCACGGACACACAGGTATTACATGTAGGTATATATTTTTTGAGGGATTTATCGATTCCACCGAAACACCCTCTTTTGAAAAAAAGATATAATATAATGATTCTTCCGGCTATTTGTTCTACTATGTACCATTCATAATATCTATTTAACTATTCTAGAGTTTTAAATTTATAAATATGGTAGAAAGCAGTCATATGTTTTAAACTGCATTAATATTATTTTTATAAATTTTTTTTTACACCCTACTTATCTTAAAAATATCTGGATACGCAACTAGTTTTCACCATTTGTAATTTTGATTAATTTTAACATAATTTGTTTAAAAAAAAAATATTTATAAATTGTACCTACATTGATTTGGATACTATAGTGTAAATCATAATATTATAATATCATTATGACCATTAACCTGAAACACAGTACACTTATATAGAGTTCAAACTGTATAGAAAAATATACGATGTGATAAACGGCCCCTACTCTTACCCCTTTGCGTGTGTGTCAAACTGCAGTAAAAGATTAATCAATAGCCAATAGGTAATAATTAATAACCACAATCCATAATTATTTGTCTACTTTGAATACAAGGCTTCATTATTATATTCTACAAATATTATCCAAAAGATCAAGACAATATTTACTAATTATTTTATATACAACGTTTATATATACGTATTTGATTAGGTAGTGTGAAATACGAGTATATAAATTTATGATGAGATATTTTTTAGACTATTAATTTTCAATATAACATATTTAACTTTATTTTGATAAAAACGTTTTCTGATATGAACAATAAAAGACAAATGCTTAACATAGGGTCTTTTAAAAAAGCCACATGCCATACCCACATGTGTTAATGTGTTACTTCGTCTTACAAACGTATAACATGGAAATTTTGTGTTAGGTTTAATATTAAAGTGATTTGAATCATCATTATAAATCTTAAAGGTCTGTTATAGTCTGTATTTGTACCTACGTTGGTTTTTACGATGTTTTAATTTTTAACTGAGTTATAACTTATGAGAATTTTTAAATTGTAATATTTTGCCTACGCAATTCGCTTAGTAATTCAAATAACGTAAAAACCCACAGAGTTCCTTCAAATACAGATAATTTTCTTACCTTTCAGTTTGATAACAAGTTATTTACTATAGTATTAAAGCTAACGACACAAAATTTGTTTTACTGAATAAAAATATTATCGATCTTGTACGTTTGTAAAACGGAGACCATACACATGAAAGTATTGGGGTACGGCATCCTCTTAAAACGTAATGTTAAGTTTAACAATTTATTTTTTATTTTAAAAAAATTCAAATCAATGTACATTTAAAAGTCTGTTTTTGAAAAATGAATAAAAATTGTGTTTTTTGTGGTATAGTTATTATTAATGACTTACCATAATTTTTTTTCTTTTTTATTACTTGATTTTTATTCTCATATATAAAGACACATTATGTAGAAGGAATATATATATTTGTATTCATATTACTGTAATGTATTGACTTATTTATCATAAAAGAAAACAATTGAACATTGTACTAACTTTGCTGTTCAATAGAATAATATGTACTAATGGGAAGGTGCAACACTCAATAATATTAATTTTTATGTCTAGAATCTATAAATAATATTAGAGTGGTGAGTGTTATACTAGTTTTTGACCTTTGAACAATTAGGTATATAACATAAATAATAAGATCATATAACATTATTCATTTCTTATCTTTAATTAATATTTATAAGTATTAATAGGAAATAAATTGAAATTCATTTAAATATCTGCCGCTATCTCGATAACTTTGGAATGGTATTTGGTATATCGGATTTATAACATTAATTTCAGAAAATAAAAAATAAATATAAATTCAACAAATAAATTGTTATTAGGAGGTGGGGTTATACATTTGTACTTATTATATAATTATTTATAATTAAAATACTAAGTTTAACCTACTTTACTTATCATACAGTATTTAACTGTTAGGTATCTAGTTTAAGTTTTAAAATAAAATACTTTAGTTGTATATGTTAATAAAATATATACATAAAAGGGGAAAGTAGGCAACAGCTCTACTATTAAATACAATAGGTGTCTACTGTGCCTTATCATTGAGTAAGTCACTATAATTGAAGTGAGAAATTTTAATTCGATTGAATTCGATTCTCAGCGAAGACGTTCTATCAGCCTATAATTACTAAGTTTATTTTATGATTTATTTAAAATGTTATTAAATTAAAGTTATTTATTTTACTGTTATTAATACGATAGATTAAATTTTTTTTGTCGAAAATATTGCATTTTAAAATGTAATTATGTGTATAAAATATAATAATATAGGTACATTAAAAGTTAGAATATATCATGAATTTTTAACTACAAAAGGATTTTAGTTATTTTGTTCTAATAGAAAAATATTATTTGGGGGTACTTAAAAATTTGAAACTTAATGTATATTTTATATTTTGTACACACAATGACATTTTTAAATACAATGTTTTCAGAAAAAATTAATTCAACCAACCATATTATTAATAGTAAAATTAATTACTTTAACAGCAGTAATATCATAAAATACACCTATTTATTAATTTAGGCTGACAAACCGTCTTCGATTATAATCGTTTTTCGTACCTACGCAATGATTTACCGAAAAGTTAAAGAAATAAAGAATAGCTACTAAAAGTATTATTTATTAGTAACTAATGATGAGTACCAAACATCAAATTATGTCACAATTAATGTCTTACATAAATGGTTCTTAATTTAATTTTTAATTAAAATAAAAAACTGATTTTTAAATAACAAATATATATATATATATATTTAAATAGGTATGTTATAGTTTATTAGTTACGCAAAATTTATTTTATGTATGATCGGAAATTCATAACAAAAAAAGAAAAAAAATGAATGATTTCTGATATTTACTAATAATGAAAAATAATAAATAAGGAGAAGGATGAATCGCAAATATTTAATGTGTAGACATGAAGTTACCACAAACTCTTAAATAAACTACATAATAAATAATAATATAATATACGAGTACGTGATAGATAGATACGCAGGTATTACTAGTTACACAAAGAACTATTGTTTTAATTTATTCACCTTGTTAAATTATTTACCATATATTATAATTGTTGTGGTTTTAGATTTTTTTTGCTTTGACATCAGCGGTTAGATTGTGTGTTGTTTCGATAATAAATTACATAATGATTAAAATTATATCGAAATTTAAAATGTATATTTTGTAGGTTTATATTTCATAAAATGTGCATCCCGCAAACAATAATTTTATATATTGACATATTGTATTATTACAGTTATGGTACATAGATAAGACTGTGGACAGTGGTAAATGAAAATTATAAAAAAGGTAGGCAAGTGGGTACCGCATCACAGCTGTACAATAGGTGTCGAAAGGGTCATTATAATGAATGTGTTAAATTTGAATTCAATGATATAAAAACATTGTATACAAAAATCGATTCTGAGTTAAGATGGTCTGTCAGCATACATTACTAAAATATATTTTATGATATTATTGTTGTTTAAGTAATTCATTTTACTATTAATCATAAAGTAGGTTAAATTAATTTTTGCCGAAAACATTGCATTTGAAAATGTCATTATTGTATGAATAAAATATAATAATATATTTTAAAAGTTTCAAGTACTCACGAATATTATTTTTAAATTACAACGAAATAACTAACATCGTTATTCTTTGTTTAAATATATATTATTTTGTCCAGATTTAAACATAAAATGTCATAAAAAATAACTATGTTAATACATTTTTTTGATTTTTTTGATTACACTATTAATTACTTACGAGAAACCTTGTTTTAAAATTTCAACTTTTAGCTATAAAAATTGAACATTTTTGTAAATTTTTAACTACAAAATAATTAGAAAATTTTCGAGATTTTGACAAATTTTGATCAAAATTTAAACTTTAATTGCTTATAAAACAAGTGTGCCTATATGTATCATTGATATTTTTCAATTTCTATTATAACAGCTTATGGGAACCTTGTATTAAATGTTCAAGCTTTTTAACCAAACGAAAAAATTTCTTATTCCTACAATTAGCTTAAAAAAATTTTTTTTAATGTAATGGTATATAAACAATGATAATTTCAATATTCTATAAAGATTCTAAGTATCCACAGTTACCGTTTTTGAATTACAACAAAATATGAAAATTGTTAGTTTACGGGTGAATTTTGACCAAGCAAAAAAGATTTTTATCGCAATAAAAAAAATATTAACTGAAAATTATTTATGCCTATAAATAGCTTAAAAAGAGTCAAAATATATTGAACATTTTATAGTGTATAGAAAATGCCAATATAAACATTTGACGAAAATTACATGTATCTATTACAGTTATTATTTTTTGTTTTACAACAAAATAAGAAAAATGTTCCATGAGAAATCGTCAAAATATAATAATTATAAACGTGACATTAAATGATTTGTTGAAAATTTTAAGTTTGTGTGAGATTTGGAATTAGTATTCACTTGCATAATTATATTAATATTATGATTTTATGACTTTCAAAATATTTATAAATAAAATTTTTTATACGTCTACACAAAACAGTTATATTAATACTTTGACCTCTGAAGAAGGATTTAATGGCAATTTCACATAGTGATTTTTTCGTGTCTAAGACACCTGGAAGATTATTAAGCATTTTGAAATATGTACACTCTTATTAGATTGAGGTTTCTTGTGTTATTTAATTAAACTAGTTCTGTGGTGTAATTTTAGATTTTACTAGACGGGGAAAATTTTAACCACCGATTTTATAAATAATAAATGCTTGTTCCAATATAGGTAATTATCTCATACTCCGTCGAGAGAATTACTTTGAACTGACAATGTAGTGACTACACACTTATGGCGACCAGTGGCGCAACCAATACTAAAGGTTAGGGGGGTGTTTATAAAAAAAAATACTCATACCTGAAATTAAAATACAAGTTATGCCACTAAATATTACGTAAGATTTATAAAAAAATTCACATTTTAGGAAACTGTGCCACTACAAATAACTAATGGAATAATTGTTACGGGTAAAAAAAACAATTAACTATAAATTATTTATTTTTATTAACTTTTCTTTTGGGGAGACACAGTTGGATTGATTTATTCCAAAGATCTTAACGATCCGCCCAATAGGCCTTTATATAACGCGCTCTTTGCCCTATAGGGTATATACGCTTCAAGTTCACCATTAAACTATTTGTAGGAAAGTGCAAGCATTATTATACGTTCAAAATATAAATAGCCTTCATTAACAAAAACAATCACACGAGTAAATTTGAGAATCACTTTTACTTTTGTTTCGTACTAAAAATATTAGACACTTCAACAGTCTAATTGTACCATCAATAGCGTGGTAAAGTGAAATATTTTATCGGTCAATTCATTGTTTGAATGACTTACCATCATTTGACTCCTATACAGTACCCACTACCCATGTTATATGTACAACAAAAATGTAACACTTTATTTTGAATGCTGTAATTAAAGTATTAATTACTATTAAAGTACACAATTGATAGTAAGTTCATGTACGTATTTACCTAATTCGCCCAACCATCATCCGCCCACCCCTATAAAATTATCAGCAACTCCCTTCAAAATCACGGTAAATACGCCACTGTGTACCATCGACCTATATATGAAATATACCTATTAATAATAATATTTAATAATATTGACCACTCGTTGGTAAAAATGTAAAAAATGTATGTGATAGTTCTGAACTACGTCGCGAAGTAAAAAAATAAAGGTTCAAATTAATTTTCAACTAGGCTTCATATAATTTTTAATTAAACTAATTGATCATTTTTTTTTTTTGAAACATTCAACATGAATTTCATCAAAATATGTAATTACACAAAATAATACACGATTTTAACAAGTGTTTTAATCGTTTTATAGTGACATTTTCTTAAATATATCATTTTAATCATTAATTTCTTATGGTGAATATTCAATGCAATAAAATTACAAATTTAAATCATAAAATTGTTTTTAACTACTTAATGTTTAAAACCAAAATATCAAATTATTTGTATTATTTTGTAAATGAAACATTATTAGTTTTTAAAATCATTATTGTTTATATTTGAATAAGAATTTCACATAAAATAGAACTCTTCACTAAAATAAAATATACTTTTATTAAATTGCATTATACTAACTACATCTGGAAAATACAGATACCTACGTACAGAACGCGAAAGGCGTAGTTCATACTGGTATCGGTCGTGTGTGTTTTCAGTTACGTTTTGCGTGTAGTCACAGACTGACGTTTGATGATGAGTAATGATGAATATTTGAATATAGTATTTTTTCAAAAGTGAAATATAAATATAATTAAAGATTAAATATATTAAATTATATTTATTACTGTTGTGTTAAATGATTTAAAAAAATATTAATAGTTCTATGGATACTACAACTACTACAACTCTGAAGTCCAAAAGATTTCCCACAATGTTCAAGAAAATAATGCTTTCAAGTTAGTTGAATAGTTTTTAAAAGTATAATAATACATATAAACTATGTTTGATATGTATATAAAATAAAAATACATTGTTTATAGTTCAACAAAAATGTAATAATTGTACTTTCGCTTCGTATTTAATGTATTATTTGTATTTAATTCGCGTATATTAAATATTTACTAGATACAATTAAATAATTACTACAAGACTCCTTCTCTAAGTAGTAGATAATGAAAATTTGGTTTATTAGTCTTATACGACTAATAAATGCCAGTTATTTATTTATAAGATAAGAAAGATTAAGAAAAAATTAAAATTGTATTTTTAATATTTTATATAATTGATCTATATGAATCACACTAAACTGATATTATAGGTAGGATATTTTAGATGCACAATAAACACGTACGGCACATAGGTATTATTATTATTATTATTATTTAGTATTAGTATAATTTTGATTTGTGTATGCCTAACTTTTAATATAAAAACATAGAAAAATAAATTTAATAAGTAATTGTACGCAAGCAATTTTAGTATTATTTACATAACTGGTTAAAATATATATATTTAATAATGTATTTATTATTATTTTGCTGTATTTTAAATATTTTTTTAGGTTTTTGCACTTAACTAATTACGAATAGAAGTTTAGAAGTTAGCCGAATGGCTAATACATTGATTTTTTTTATATATTACATCAACAAACTAAAATATTATCCATGGTAACGGGTTATTTGTGTAGAAATTGGATACAAATTTACTCCTTAAAATTAAAATACACACGTAGGAGGTAGTAACCTAATAATTGTACACAACGATAAAAACAAAACTTATCCTCTTTTCCATAATAATATTCGATTTATCATCTAAAATGTATGAATAAATTTAAATAATATATAATTTTCAAGAAAATAAAAATTCAATAAATACAAAAAGTGAACAAACTAATATGAAATACTTACTGTAAAATGTTGATAGTGTAGATATATATAATAAAGCTCAAAATTAAAAACAAATTCAACTTAACGAATTATGAATAACGACATAACGTAGGTTTTTTTAATAGGTACCTACATGAAATTTTTTTTTTTATAATGTTGATTTTTCTAGATTCAATTTGATGAAATTTATATATAATTCTATATAGGCATATATAGGCTGAATTAATTTTTATAAATATTAATTTTTATTTAAATATTTAATATTAATGTACAAACAAAGATGCATAGTAGGTAGGTTTTATTGAATATTTGTTGTGAAAACAAAATTTATGAATTATAGTACCCATTTCTTTAGGACTAAAGACCATTTCAAAGGATGCAACTTCAGCTGTAAAATCATCCGTCCAAAAGAAAACATCGACCAAAAAAAAGACAAAAGTGGCAATGGAAGCTGAACAGGAAGTTGCGAGTATGTCAAGGCGGCCAAACTCAGCCACGTTGGGCAAACCACTGTTGTTGGATAAGCGGACAGAGAGCGAAACGGAAGTACGGCCATCAACTACAAAACGTCCGGTTTGTCAACAATTTAACAGTAGAACATACCGGGTAAAAACCAAGGATCGAAAAAGTGTACTAAGCTTGCCAGAAGTATCTAAACAAACACAGAAGAATCGAAAAAGTTATTTACCGATTAAAGTGAAACCCATCGCTCCAACTCCACCAATTCGGCAGCGTATCCAAAAGATGACTCTGTCAAACGACCAGGAAAATGTTAAGCAAAATATTATTAGTGAAAAAAAAGAAAATAAAACCGAAGAATATCGACCAGAAAAATGGGTTCCAACGGCCGTTGGATCGGCAAGGAAGAAAAGGCTTGTTTTGTGTTATTTATGCGGTAAAGAATTTGGAACTGCTTCGTTGCCATTTCACGAACCTCAGTGTCTCAAGGTACGTTATAATAATTGTTCCACAAAGTTAAGCCCCCCGCCTCCGAGTTATAGGTAAAAAGTACACAAATATATTAACAGTAATTTATTGAAGATGTAAAATAATTCGTATTTTAGTGGCACTTATTAGTACTAGGTGTGATGTTTAAATGTTTGACTATTTATTTTTTAGAAAACACGAATACATTTACGTATTTTAATTCAGATGCTATTCGACTAAAATATTATAATTATAGGTATAGAGAAAAGGAAAAACAATTACGAAATTATATCAGGTATGTTATGCAAAAAATGTAGAAACAAAAAAGTTGGCACAAAAAAATATTAGATTACAAAAAACCGATATAAAAATAATACATTCAATTTATCAATTTGAATCACGCATTTCTATTTTTATTGGGTACTCTATAATTATTTATTGTCCTTGAACTTGAAATATCGCATTCTTTATTATTATATTTAGTTTGATTATTTTTTTATTTATGTTTTACATTTAAAAATATTTTTAAACAAACATTGATAAATTATATACTTCGTGACAATAGTTATATTGAAACATCCAGTATGATAAATAATAATAGGTACACGCCGTTGTTAGATACAAGATATTATAGTATTATATACCATATATAGGTTCTATTATTATACCTAATATGAATATAGATTATCGGTAGTATTATTATTTTATCTAACAATATTAAACTAATTTTTCAAACAATGAATGTTTAAGTATAAGTGTTATTTATGATTTTCATATAATAAATTTGATAATTTATATTTGGTAATTTTATAATTGTAACATGAGCTTACTTTGTAGGTGATTAGGGTAATTTAAATACTAATGCATATTCCTGATGACGCATTAAAAAAAACATTTGGTTGAAATATAACTGAAAACCACCGGATATATCTCAAATGTAATATAGGTTAAACGTGGGAAGTGTACCTACCTACGGTGTTGAATAAAAAAACCATTTATTAAGTACAGTTTTCCTTTATTTTTAACGTATCTATACAAGAAAGTTGAATCCTAGTTTACAAGCTTATTTTTTTTTTACAATCTCAACTGTACTTCTATGTTTAGTATAGTTTATATTGTACACAGTTTACACCGTCAAAACACAATTCATCCAATGTGAGAGCAAAATAATAATGGGTGTGCACCTGTAGTTGCTTGCCCTGCAGGAAGTACATAATATGTCTATAATATGGTTTTTGGAACGTTACTCTCCCATTGTTTAAAAGAGGATGTTATACATAGAGTAGTTTTTGCAATGAGCTACCGGTATCAATACAATTATAATACCGAACTCAATTAATCGGACTTAATTCTCTTACTTATGTAATTTAAATTGACAAAAGAAGTACCTAGGCTCAAATAATTACTCGTTTCCAAAAAATATTAAACAATTAAAATATTATACTTAACATTATATTTAATAACTCAGGTAGGTAAATTTACAGATTATTAAATCAATAAAAAAGTATTTATAATTAACAAAAAGAAAATTTAATAAAATGAGTTAATTATAATTAAAATTAATTATACACATTTTAAAGAAGAATAATTATTAAAAAGGACAATATATCATAATTTTTAAATTTTTATGATAATTTTATTGATTAACAACGCTGAAGAAAAACGACTTATTTAATTAGGTATCACAGTGTTGTACTGAAGACTGAAGTCTATGATACATTTACAGAAATATATTAATTTTTAAGTTGTTTTAATTTAAAGATTTTGTGTATTTAAAGATGATATACTCCTTTATAATTATATACTTAAATATTAATAAAAATAATAAATCTGATTGTGCGGCAAATTTTTCTTATTATTCGTTAAGGTATCAGTGATAGAAATACAAATCATATGTTTTTTACTATATATTGCTTATTGGAAAGACTTTCAAGGCCCAAGAGCATATATAGGGATAATAAGGATATATGTATTATGTATATATAGGCCGTAGTAAAAAAAACCACTTGAGTGATTTTCAAACAAAACCAGTCACTATAGACCTTGAAAATTGGAAACCTCAAAATACTCCATATTGACCACAACAATATCTATTTACGATGTTATTATTCCTATTTTAAATTAATTATTTTAGAATTCGAAAAGTTGAAGTACCATCAGCTCCCACTTACTTTACCAATACAGTGTAATTTAATGTCATAATATTTTCATTCAAATCTATAAAGTTCATGAAAAAACAAGACTTATATGCATATCAATTAAAATTTAAAAGTCAGAGATGTTACATTGACAAAGTCTTGGAGATCCAATAGATTAATCGTATCATATGAAAAATGATATTGAGCGGTTCTGTTGAGACCACGTTTGCTGACCTTTTTACGGTTTTTGATGGTGTTTCCTTAAGTTAAAGTTTAGAAAAACCATTGAAAAAAATCGAAAAAATACATTTTCAAATAATCATCCACAGACCCGATATTGTGATATTCCGAGATCCAATCTTTAATGGTGCTACATTTTTGTATATTGAGCTTTTCTATACTTTAAAATGTATTCAGAAAAAGTCAATAAAAGATAATAATAAAATAATGACTGAAAAACCAATATACATAACCTTACCTACGAATATAATTTAATTTTTCATATGTTGTATTATTTTTACATGCTACACGCATTATTATTTTAGGGCATTTTATGTACCTTTAAGTGGCTATTATTCAGACATATAAAACTATTGATTTTGAATTTACATTGAAACATATACACACAATATAGTAATTTAGTACATATATAGATATAGGTATATTTATAGAAACTTTATAAAAATATCGTTATATTAAAGGACAATTACTTTAAAAGATAAATATTCTTAAATTCGATAATGTCAATGTAAATTTTTTTTAACAGAAATGGACCCAAGAAAATTCTCGACTACCCGAACATTTACAAAGAACTATGCCAAAGAAACCGGAAAATCAAATTATTTCTATTGATGACTGGAATCAGTTGGCATGGGAAGCCACTCAGGTACACCTAATATATTATACAAACATTAAGCTTCTAGCGAATCCATTGGTTTAAAAACTCAATACTTGCGAATAGAAGTTCGATGAACTGAAACCGTCTGTGCAACGAAAGCGAGTGGGCAGAAGTTATGACTCATGATGCAGTTAATTCATTTATGGTATAATCAACTATTATAACAGGTTATACACTTTATTTGTACGCCCAAACATTGGTGTACATACGAAGGTGTATATTGGTATTTCTTCGTGGAAATAGTCAAACAATGACAATTTTTAATTCAAATGGTAGGAAAATGATAAGGCTTTTCTTATTTCCTCACGTATTAACTGATGACATTTCATGTTACCTTATATTATTATACATAGGTGCTAGATAATTATAGAAATGTACTACTCGGATAATAATTAAATAATGCATGTAATAATTTCAGTCGAATTTGGTACCATGCGATTTTTGCCAACGGAAGTTCCTAGCAAACAGACTTGAAGCCCACGCAAGAGTTTGTATTGAATCCAAGAAAAAAACACCTGTAAGTGCACCTGTCAGTGCATAATAATTTGATTATACTGATTAAAAAAGTTACTGGGTTTGTTTTACATTTGACAACTATTATACATATTAATAATCTGACGAATGATGAGTGATGACTGCTGAATACTTTTAGATTTCATGTTCCAATAAATAAACAATATTTACATATTCAATTAATGTATCTTATCTCTTGGTTACCATAGAAGCTGTATTCTACTATATTATGTATTCGTAAGTTGTATGTTTTGTGACAGTGTAATTATACATTGCATTTTAAGCTTTAAATTAATATAAATAAATAACTGGATGTTTGGGCAATGATAAATGTAAATTTATATCTGCAAAAATTAAAAATTGCTTATTCAATTGTGTAATAATAATTTGTTTTTTGTTCATCTAAAATCAATTATGCAATTATAATAAAATATTTGAAGAGACCAAGTATTGAAAATTATTATTCTTAATCTTTGTCTAGGTCAATTACGTCATTTCAAAAAATGTATGCAAATTTATTGTACTTACGTAGGTATATATTGCGTATATAATTGTATACATCTACATATAAATACAGTTGATGCTTATTGCAAGTAACAAATAAAATAAGTTACATTATTAATGAAAATTCATGAAAACTGATTATTTTATGGATTTAGTATAATGTTATACGTTGACTAACTATATATGTATAAATGACAAAATATATAATAATATACAAGTTGATTCATCAAGCATGCTCACCCTATTTTTTCTTCAATATTATATGCAGTTATTCTAAATGTGATTTTTGGAATTATTAAATAAACATAATTAAACTTTAAACTTTAAAAACCATATTTTCAAATTCTTGAGTTTTTTTTTTGTACTACATAAGGATTGTCCTGTGGAGATACAAACTTCAAATAAGAACCTCCTTTTTTACTGTAAATTATTTAGTGGATTATTTTTCTGCACATTTAACGTATCGGAATCAAAATTCGAACGAGTAGGTAGTTTTTGAGTTATTTATTTTAAGGGCTATGGTGGTTTGAAAATTTTAGTGATTAATATTAATCAGTCAACATTAATATTTGTAAAAATGGTCCAAGTTTAATAAATACTAGATCAAATATTACATAATATACTTTATAATTTTGTAATACTATTTTTCAGAACTGTTATCTTTAATATATTATACTCGTTCGACTTTTGAATTGAATACGTCAAAATGTTCAGAAAAATTATCCATTAAATAATATACAGTTTAAAAAAAAGGGTTCCTATTCGAAAAACAAAAGTTTAATTCACTACAGGACACTCCTTAGTACAAAAAATCTCAAGAACTTTAAAATATGATCTTTAAGTATATTTAAAAATTCCAAAAACCAAATTTTAAACAATTAGATATATTATTGAAGAAAAAAAGGATGTGACATGCTTGGCGCATCACTCTGTGTACCTACCCAAAGTGATTCTTTTAAAGCTATACCACTTCTCATTTTCTCGAAAAGTATTAACGTTTTTATAAATATTATTTTTACATTATTTGTTCGGATACGATGGTTAGGGTATCCCGAAAATGTTGGTGAACTACTACGTTCGTATAAACTTAAATAAAAGTTCTTCTACTTATAAGTTACAATTTACAAATAAATAACAACTTTTTCGAAATACTCATATTTTTAGATTATAATTTTCAGAAAAAAATGTTCTGTTCTAAAATATGTGAAATTAAAAGTGTATACTGTTATTTAAAAATTACCGGCCGTTTTCACAACGGCCCGCGAGAGCCCCATAACGCGGCATATTATTTCGCATACTAATTTTCAATATAAAATGTGTATTTTTTCAGTAAAAGTAACAAACTCGAGTGTACAAAGAATATAGTATAACCAATATACTAAATCTGAACAGCGTATTCCAAGTTATCATTAATCAACGATTCGCGTATTTTAAAAGTACCATCTATTATAGATTTAAGGTATAGAGGCGTCGCAGCTATAAACACGCGCTCGTGTGAATATAATACTATATACTACAACGAATTGGTATATCGATTAAATGCTATTATTACAAACAGCGGTAGGGTGTCAAAGTAGAAAAAGTGAAAAATAAGAGCATATTTTTATTATTAACGAGGTGCGTGCGGGAAGACTACTGTATGTCATATCAGAGTACCTGATGAATAATAATGTATTTTATATTGTGCTGCGGGGGGGGGGGGGCGCCGTATTGTCTGGTCATGTTGTAATGATAGTTTATACGTGTGATAATAAAAATAAATAATAATATATATTCGCCGTTTTCGACAGGCGCCAAAGTTACCAGCTAAACCGGCCGTCATCATGGACAGACCGAAAAAGAAACCGGCGCCGTGTTACGTGTGCGGTCGCCTGTTCGGGACCGCGTCCATAGGGATTCACGAGCCTCAGTGTCTGATCAAGTGGACCCGAGAAAACGATAGCTTAGCACCACATCTCCGCCGAGCTGTGCCCACTAAACCGGAAGTGATCATCGACGAAGGTAAATGTGATATCACCATTGTGTGTGTGCGACGCGTAATGTACCGACCTATAAAAGTATAAAACGATTTATGTGTCGACGGCAACATATTATACGCCATACGCGGTATATAATTTTATAAGCCCGTGCAGTAATAATAATATGCACACGAGGGCCGATCGCACTATGCCACTATTTGGAATACGATTTATGAAGTCAACTTTTGTCATTTTTTTAAAAAAAAAATGTTCATATCATTTTAGTTGATCACCAATTAGATATACGTAGTGCTTTTTAAAAATTATCTTTGTTATTTTAGACGAAGCTTGTCGAGCTATTTATAGACATTTTACATTTTTTTTCTTTAAATGTTGATTAAAATTATTGGTTTAAACAAAAAGCTTAGCATAAAACATTGCATATGAAAATTTTAATTGATTGTATAAAATATAATAATATACTTTAAAAATTTCAAGCACTCACGAAATATATTTTTAAATTACAATGAAATAAATAACATTGTTATACTTCATTTAAATATCTAATTTCGTCTAAATTTGAATTTAAAATGTCTATAAAAAATTATTTTTTTGATTTTTTGGTTACACTATTAAATAATTACGAAAAACCTTGATTTAAATTTTCAATCTTTAGCTATAAAAACTAATCATTTCACACATTTTTAAATACAAAATAATTTGCAAACATTTTAAATTTTGATGAATTTAGTTAATATTTGAATTTTAAATACTTATAAAAAAAAGTGTGCGTTTGTATCTTAAATGCTTTTGAAACCGCATTTAGAAAAACTTACGAAAAACCTTGTTTTAAACTTTTAATCCTTAGTTATAAAAACTGAATATTTTATACATTTTTAACTACTAAACAATTGCAAATGTTTTATGATAAATTTCGGTCAAAATTTGAAATTTAAATGCTTATAAAAAAAATTATACTTATGTATTTTTATTTTGCTATTTAAACGACTTATGAAGAATTTTTTATTAAATTTTCAAAAAATTTACCCAATGGCATTTTTTTTATCGATATTTAAAGAAAAAAATCAAAAATTTCTTTGGCCTACAATTAGCTCAAAAATTGTCAAAATATTTTAAAAAATTTTTGTTGTATAAAAAATAGTAATCTAAACATTTGCTGAAATTTTCAAATTTTTACGGTTATTGCTTTTTGAATTACATCAAAATATAAAAATTGTTTCCGGAGAAAACTGGCGAATATCTAATATGTCTAATTTCAAACGTTCATAAAAAATTAGTATGATTTTCTGATAAACTTTATTCTTTTTTTAGAAGGGTAGAAAAACTTATAGAGAAAATTTTCAAATCTTAGATTTAAATAAAAACATTTTTATGAATTTCCTAATTAAAAAAACCTGCAATTTTTAGTTATTTTTATGTATTTTATCGAAATTTTAACTTTAGACGCTTTTAAAAAACTATTGGAGACTTACGCTTAACTTCTTTTTTAATTTTCACTTACAATAAGTTATGAAGAATCTTGTATTAAATTTTTAAGTTTTTTGACCGATTGAAATTTTTTTTTATTGATTTTAATAAAAAAAAAAGTAAAAAAAAACCCAAAAATTATGCTTATAAATAGTTCAAAAAAAAAACAAAACAAAACATAATGAAAATATTTTTGTGTATAGAAATTACTTATATAAACATTTTGTGAAAAGTTCATATATCTATTGTGATTACTTTTGGTGTCACATCAATAAACAAAATCGATTTTGTCAAAAATTGACTTCGCGTAAAAATTCCCGTTTTCCATTAATTGTTTTGTTTTTTCTGACGCGTTTAAAAACTATGGGGAATTTTTTACTTTTGACCCCCTTCTAAAGCACCAATTAGATTCATTTTTCTACCGGAAAAGATGCGGATGAAGGAAATCGGAGCACTTTTACTTCTCCTTTTGACGTAATGACAGACACAAAAAAAACATATTGTAAAATCAATACATTCCTCGCTCCGCTCAGAATCTAAAAAAGCTATAAAGATATTTGAATCTAAAAACAAATCAGTCGTAATAACCATAATATCATTGAACGTTTCTTATATAGTTACGTTTGCGTTTTTAAAAAATTAGAATAGTCAAAAAAAAAAAAAAATTTAAGTCATGCACAGAAGTACATGATAAATAATAAACTCGTACACACGACATGCAATTCCGACAGACCTCATCAGGAGTTGGCTTGCAATTCGGATTCAGCCGTATTTACCAAGGTGGGTGTTAGATTGAAAGCCGTACAAAGATACCAGGTCTGAGGTATTCGCATTCCTCATAACAATGATTGTCTATGATGATGGCCTATGCAATAACCAAAATAATATTTGAATACCAAATAAATAGTAATGCTATGTATTCAATTTGGGGTAAATGTTGAAAATTAATTTTTGTAGGTAAATTCCTACTTATAATAGGGATCCTATTCTATCCGTATCTTACGGATTGGTCCGGGTGCATTTACCTAAAACCAAACACTTTAAGGCGTAAATCCATACAACGTTCGAGCGCATATATTTCTTTGCATATATTAGCATATTATACTAAATCTGAGTTTATTAGCGTTACCTAGAAGACACCGCGAGGAGGCTGGCTGAATAGTATTTCAAGATTTTCTAATTTAATTTTTGTATATTATTAGTAAATTATATATTTATTATGATTATTGTATAATATTATGATCTTTTGTATTTATTTCATACGATTAATTAATTTTTTTTTTGTCACAAAACGTGGTCCTAATTATTAGATGCAGATTATTAGTTACAGTTTGCACCCAAACGTGTTAACAATTTTCAGGTAAATTTTTCATACTGCACCCAAACAGGTTATGCATTAGTGATTTGTCCCGTTTATGAATGAAGGGGATATATTATATATCAATTTCGCAATATTTTCAACTGTTTTGAAAAAAGATTTGCATCGATTCCGCCGGCTACTGTTTATAAAATTTACATATCGATTCCTTTGACTACTGATCGTATTAAGTATCTACATAAATATAGGGTTAATATTTAATATTTTTTATACCTTAAGTCTACGAGACAAGATAATAAATAAAGTTATAATTAATTCATTTAAATACTAGTCATGATGTATATAGTTATAATTTTATAAATTATATTAAATGTATTATTATTTAAATCTTTTGATACATTTTCAATTAATTTTTAATATATTATACATGTTTTGGGCTATAAAAGAAAATAGGTACAGATATTTTGATTTTTTAACCACTTTGGGTAAAATGTTTACACCAGTGACGCTATCTGCCTAGTAAAAAAATTTAAAAACCAATAAAAATTATGCTTTATTTGACTTTATTTTTTGACTATTTGTAATTAAGTAAAAATAAACTTATAATGAAGTACGCAATCCAATATTTTTCGAATTGCGCGAAAAAGATCAAAAACATATACTATATGAATTATACATATTTTTCTATTAAGTGGAAAATATCGAGTAGGATGCTGTCATGTTAATTTTATTTTTTTTTTTCAATAAAAGCACTATTTTTGGACATTTATTCTAGATAAGTATACAACTTTGTATTTAAAACATGTCTAAATATGAAAATGTTGGGATAAGCTTTTGTAAATTCCAGTTTAATTTTGAATGGAAAGACTCACAGCTATTAGTAAACAGTAGTCGGCGGAATTGATATATGCCTAGATAAAGTGTCTCGGTGTTCCAAAAAAAGTGAAATAACATCTCTCCCCGTATTTTTGATAATTTGTTCTGTATGTACCTACCTTGTTTTAAAATTAATTTTTTTTTATTTTAAAGCATTCTAAAATTTAAACGATGATTGATAATATATCTAAATTACAAATCCTGATTATTTGTTTTAAATATTGAATATTTGTGTATTTAAACTTTAAAATGAAGAAAAAGAAATGTTACATATTAATTTTGTAATATGTTAATTGTTAACATATAATAGATCCTAATATCCAATATTTATTCAGGCCCAAAAACGCCAGATACCTATTTGATGAGTAAAAATAAACTTTAAATGGACAGAATAATGGATTATAACTTTTGAATTTCGAGAAATTACGCCCTCATCCGTCCTCTTAATTAACATCTATGAAAATTACAGGTACCAGTATGATTTTAAATGACCCGTATTTTGAAAAATAAACCCTAACCTAATACTTATAATGCATTGTCAAAAAGCATTGCTCTTCTACAGTAATCATTCATGATATTGATTTTTAAACTAGAAATAATCATTATGATGCGGTATGTTTCAGTGACAGGCAAAGTGAACCAGCAGGCTACCAGAGAAGAACATTGGAAATCGTACTTGTCACAGCTTGTGCCATGCGACCGATGCAAACGGACATTCGACCCGGACAGGTTGGAAGTGCATCAGAGAAGTTGTAAAGGAGTGACAAATAAATGAAAACATTATTATTATTAAAACTAAAGACGTTAATACAGACAAATAAGATTATTCACTGTTGTCGAAATTCGTTTTACTTAATTTAAATATTTACAGATGCTTAATAAATTATATAGGTATTTAACACGGTATCTATATGCAGCAACATATTCCGGGATTAACATTTTGGGAAGACAGTTCAGCAGTTGTCGATATGGAATCATTGCAGTGATTGTTCTTTATACAATAGCTTCTGATCACAAATTTACTATAACTACTTAATAATTGTCGCTTAACTGTAGATACCTAACATAAACTATTGGATAATGAACAAATTAAATAATTGTAAAACTTATAAAGTTAATTCTTGTTTCAATATTACAGAAATATAAATAATAAACTAAGTAATATTTACTGACTTGACAATTTCTGACTGTATGAAGTCTTAAAGATCGAGCATTGTATGTGATTTATGAAAAAGATTGCACACTTGCTCTATTTGTAAATTTATAATATTGTATTGATATTATTTGTATAAGAATTGTTTGCAGCATCCCATAATTGGAGATCATTATTAGCTTTAGAAGAGTTCTTAAGTTACATATCTTTACAGTGTGTGATCTATCCAACTTCAATACTATAATATAAATGTTATTTACAATAATATTACTAGTGTTGATTATTTTAACAAGTAACCATCAAATTTTCATATGTGAAATATGACAACGATGAATTATACCACACATTTATTCTTATAAAAATTAGATAGTTGCATATTATATAATTATATAATGAGTTGTTATTACTTATTATTTAATCAATTAAGTATAATATTAGTAAATTGACTTTAGCGAGTACTGACTCTTAATTTTATATTTCAATAATAAACTAATAAGTTTATGAACCAACTCAATAACAAAAAAACTTAAGTCACATTCAATTATTGAAGAAAGAAAACACCAATTATATCCATCATCGGCATGGGGATTTTTAAATATAATTTAACACTAAATAATAGTTCTTAAATATTCAACAAAGTAAATTAATAAAAAAATAAAACATATCAAATCAACTAAAATGCAATGATGAATATTATTCCTTATTTTGGATTAATATTTAACACTTTCATAGTTATACTCTGACACTAAACATAGACACATATATAAATATAATGTATCATATAAAATACTTATTTCATAATTAACTTAAAACAAGTTGTATTGAAATAGCATTTAAATAATATTATATTTATTATGCGAGGTTGAAATCTTAAAAAAATCATAAGTAAAATTGAACAAAAATTGATTTTCATATTAATGTTTTTTTATTAGGTATTTTAGTGACATGCACAGCGTTACACCAAACGCTTTTTTGACGCGACACATAATATTATCAATAAATGATCAATAGTTTTGTTTTGAAAATGGAAACATTTATATAAACTTAGACCTGCCATACATTTGAAAAGAGAAAAACTTGACCATAATTCATCAGTTCTTTAAGAATAGTGTTAAGTCTTATGAAAATTAAAGTTTGTTTTTATAGCATAAAACAATTATTGTTCAAAATTAAGACAAAAATATCATTTATCTGGAAATAACATCAAGTCTTCCATACTATTGTGTTTAACAATAAAATAATAAAAAAAAAATTGCGGCGATTTTAGTTAATATCATGTTTACAATTTATCAAGGTATGAATTGATGTCTGGTAATCCGTCCTTAAGACCTTTACGTTTACGTGTCTCCTAAAAATAAACACACAATAGTTAATGAAATGTATACTGTCTAACTAGATTCTATCTTACCATAACAACAACATATGGTTTTGATCCAGCTTCACATGGATCACCTGGGAATATTTGCCAATGATCAAATACACACTGTGGGAAAGCTTGTCCACCAGTGTTACTACGCAAATCAGCAGTGAATCCTATATATATATAAAAAAAAGTTATAGTAATTATTACAAATTACAATGAATAAAGTTTTAAGATTTTAATTATTAAAATTAAAAAAATGTCTCAGTTCATCATAACTTAAATCGTCATCAAACATAAGGATAGAGGTTCTGCGACAGCGCTCTGATGAATTGGTATAAAATTAATTTTCTTCCATTTGCATTTTCAACACTGTCCCCATTTACGAACGAATAATAAAAACCCGCCCGCTAACTACAGAGTGATTCATTTATGCTGGAAGGTATTTAAAATAAATCTATTTGACTATAGTAATATGAGTGTATTGCATCAGATAGAAATCTAACAAATATAGCGACATAAACTTAATTTTGATTTACCACTAAAGGAAAGTCTATTACTTTATCTATTAAAAGTAAAAGAGGCAAATTGTGGTATCTTCTAGTTTATTTTTTAAGTTTAATCCTTTAAAAATTGTAATGTAGTAATATGATTGTATTACATCAGATAAAGATCTAAAGAACATAGCGACATTTACCTAATTTTGATTTACCACTAAAGGAAAGTCTATTACTTTATCAATTTAAAGTAAAAGAGGCAAATTGTGGTATTTACTATCATTTTTAATACTTATTTAAATTCATTATATAATATAACAAACTATTACATCAGATAAAACTTGAACATAATTAATGTATTTCCTTTGCTAATGTAACATATAACACATAATCTTACCAAAAGATTCATTAACAGGCAAGTATGCTTTAACGACAAACATGGGTGTGCCAGGAACTTGACTTTCTTCAAAAACGTGTCCTCTACGTCTGTTCAAAACACTATAGATACCTCCTACTGCAACTTCAGGGCACTAAAAACAATTATAAGCAAAGGTAGGTTTATTTTCAAAGAGAATTAAGTTATTAAATAATTGGAACATACCTGAATTTCACACAAGTACACAGGTTCCATGATTCTGGGGTGAGCAGCTAAAATCGAAGCATACATACAACGACGAGCAGTTGGTATGATTTGACCACCTCCCCTATGGATAGCATCAGCGTGTAATGTAACATCATAAATATTGAATCTAACTGCACGCATGTTTTCTTCTGCCAACACTCCCTATAAAGATAATTACACGTCCAAGTTAAAATTGAATACTTACAGAATTAACCAATATTATTTTAAAAAGAGTAAACGTATTACAGCAAGGCTTACTATATATATATATATAACTATATTACTCAGACACTTTCAGCCATCATTAAACAAAATGCATCTGGTGGAAACCGCGAAAGATATAACAATAGTATCATCATAGAAATATGTTAAAAAATATCTCAATCTTTTTACCATTAATGAAACATTGTAGGCAAATTAGTCAACTCGTTCAGCAATTAAAAAAATTAACATTTGGTAGAAACGCCAAAATAATACTTGTATATTGTAAATTTTACAAAAGTTAAGCTAAACATTT
>JACXSJ010000232.1:50762-116162 GCA_014851325.1 Pentalonia nigronervosa
AAAATGAAAGAATAAATTACTCAAACACTTTCAGCCATCATTAAGCAAAATCGAATCAATCATCAAATTTGACAATAATCAACAATATATTTATTTTAATTACTCAGACACTTTCAGCCATCATTACAAGATAGAAATCTTTCTGGTGGAAACCGCGAAAGATATAACAATAGTATCATCATAGAGAACATTTTAAACATATAAACACTATATTATAATTTAACGATGAATTGACCAATTTATTCCTTTGATTTTATAGTTTAATTATTTAACACTTACAACAATCATTAAGCTAAAATGTTGTTTGATGAAAAACCACGATATATATATAATTTTGTCACTTATTATGTATGGATGCTTTTTTTTTTTTTAAATATACTAATGTTTTATGTCATTAACTATTAGGTAATTTTCATAAAAAAAAAAAACATATAATAAAGATAAATTTAACAATTTGCTCAGACACTTTCAACCATCATTAAATACTCTGGTGGAAACCGCGAAAGAATAATACTTGTATCATCATAGCTTGTCACAATGTAAGATTTATAATAACTAAATATATTACCTCTTTAGTTGCCCATTGGAAACCAGCAACAACTGAATCTTTAATTTCATTAAGATATTGTACTCCCTTGGTACAATCTATCAATAAGTTGGGGCCTGTTCCATCGGGACCAAAAGCCCAAATTTTACGAGCTTCAGTAACATCATATTCATATTTTTCACCCAAGTAACGGGCACGAGCTTTGAATTCATCTCTTGGATTGACTTGACCCTATTTTCATATTTTATTATTAATTAAAATAAATTCAAAATGCTTTAAAAAAAGTTTAACTCACGCATTCGATGTCTTCAGCCAAACCATCTGGGAATGGTTGACATTTCATAAATAATCTGTTATGTTTGTTAGGCGATTTTGACAAGCACATGATTTCAGACTCTTCATTGACAGTTTCTCTGTATGACACCACTGGGTCAGACTTTTTAATTGGAATGCAAGCATGATCTTCCTCCAAGTCCTTCAAACAAATTTCTAAATGCAATTCACCGGCACCAGCAACAATGTGTTCACCTGATTCTTCAATGATACACTGGACCATAGGATCAGACTTAGCTAGACGTTTAAGACCTTCTACCAATTTTGGTAAATCTGCTGGGTTCTTGGGCTCTACAGCAATACGCACAACAGGGGATACACTGAACTTCATAACTTTCATGTTGTGAGCATCTTTGAAAGTTGTAATAGTTCCAGTTTTCACCAAAAATTGATCAACACCAACCAATCCACAAATGTTACCTAAGGAAATATTTAACATATTATTGGTAGGCAGCAATGCCAACGTTATCATTGTTCATAATTTAGATTTGACTCTCATTAAATCTAAATTAAAAAAATATAAAATTGGAGCATTGCCTTTCTAGTGTTATAATCTATGTACACTAAATTTAAATTTTATGAGTACATACCACAGGGAACATCTTCAATAGCTTCAGTATAACGTCCCATCATCAAAATTGTTCTTTGGATAGCCTTTTCATACAAATCTTCTTTCTTACCAGGGGTATAGTTAGGTCCCATAATACGAGCTTTCATGCCAGTAGCGACCTAAAATATAATTATTATTAGTTACATAGACTTCAAAAGTATTTTACAACATACCCTTCCAGAGAATACACGTCCAAAAGCATAAAAACGTCCTTTGTCAGATGTCGGTACCATTTTTGAAATGTACATCATAAGTGGCGCATCTGGGTCACAATTCTATAATTAAGATAAAATATTATTAACACTGTGCAAAATATGATTGAATTAATTACTCGTTTACCTTAACACCAAGAGCAGCTTCATCATCATGAGGTCCTTCGTACAACATTTCCATACGATACTTTTGGGCAACAACAGGAGATGGCAAATGGATGGCTATCATTTGAAGTAAAGCTTCCCCAGCAGGCAACCAAGTACGCATAACAACCTAAAGTTAATAGAATTGTGAAATCATTTACATGATTAATTTAATCTTTGTAAAATTTATATAGGTGTTTAATTTAATAAATTGATCTCAGATGGAGAAGGGTTAATATATGATTATCAACATATATAATATATTCTTGTCAGAATAAACTTCTATCATCATTGTGAAAAAAATAACATAAAAATCTTACTATTTTGATTTTAATACATGCATAGAATATAAATCAGAGGATGAATAAATACATGTATAATACATAATATATTTCACCTAAGTAAACTCAGATGAAAGAGGGTTAATATGAATATTAACATGTGTATTCTTACCAGAATAAATTCTTATTATCATTCTAATATATTAATTTAATATCACAAGGTTATAAATTTACCTTTAACAATGCTTTTCCATCTTTATCTTGATCTTCGTGTTTCAATTCAATTCCAAGCTTCTTCAAAAGATCAGTAGCTTCATCTTTCTTGTAGTTCATGATGCTGTTGAACACCTTAAATATAAATTATTTAATTAATTATTTATGCTAACAAATAATATAAAAAACAATACAATAAAAATATACACATATTAACCATAAATAATCAGTTAATTTAAAAATTATTTTTCTTCAATAATTATTCAGAACAGGTCTGTGAAAATTTATCATCAGTGGTTTGTGATAAAATCTCAACAAGTTCAAAATTATGATGGAACCATGATTGTTGTGCTACTGGTAGTTAAATATTATCATGGCTTCATAAACTGTCTCCCGCCTAAAGTAATTATAAACCACTATTAACCGTTTTGTATTGAGTATATAAGTGTGTATATTTATGCAAGATGTATGTTCAAAGAACAGATCTCTCGCACACCAACATACGCATTTCAAAAAACGCGGAAAAATAATTAAACACCAGTAAACGTAGAACCACAGATTCCTTAACATTTGATCACCAGTAGTATCTCTAACTTCACTGGCCATACTATAGCACATAAACAAACCATCAGTTAATTTTAAATTTATATGTCTTCAATAATAGCTCAGAACAGGTCTGTGATAATTAATCATCATTAGTTTGTTATGAGATTTAATAATCAGCTTTAATTCTAATTTTAAATAATCCTAGGATAATATTGGGTAATAATAGTTTATTCAAATAATTTATAATTCAGACGGCCGTTCTTAAGATATCGTCACCATTCAATATCAGGAACATTGGTGTGCAAAGAACATCATCACAGGTAAAATTATTTGATTTAAATGTTAAAAATGAATTATTAGTAATTTTAAAATTTATAAGTTTTAATGTAAAGATATCAACAATCAGTCATAATGTTAAAAAATAAGAATAATTAATATGAATTAATTATTAATGCCTCAGACGGCCGTTCTTATGATATCGTCACAGTGCAATATCAGGAGCATTGGTGTGCAAAGAACATCATCATAGAATGAATTTATGGAAGAATGATTAACTAATTAATATTGAATTATGTTCATAATTTACATTAATCTTTATCATAATAACTTCAGTCGGCCGTTCTTAAGATATCCTCATTGGGATAATATCAGGAGCATCGGTGTGCAAAGAACATCATCATACGTTGTAAGAAATAAAATTCTAGAATTCACTAACATTCTAAGTATTTTAAACTAGTTATTTAAATAATAATAAATACATAAAAACTGTAACTCAATTATAAAAAAAAAAAACCATAACATACTTTATAAATAGGATCCAAAATGTACATGCAGAAAGAACGTTGGTTATTGTCATCCTTAAGCTTGGCCCATTTCTTTGTTTTGGCATTGAAAAAATTTTCTCCCCATAATCTAAAGAATAAAAAAATTAATAAGTTAAGAAATTTCAGTTAACTTTTTTTTTTAATTTAATTATCACCTGTTCATAAGTTTAACAACATCAATCTTGAATTTTTCAGCATACATTTCAGCAAACTGTTTCAGAGTGAAGGCCCAACCGTGAAGACCTGATCCAAAGCCAACACTTCCCTTACTTGGGTCAACCTACAAAAAAATTGATCAAATACCATAAAATAAATAGCAAATAGAAAAAAATATATACTATTTCAATCTTTCAGATGTGGAAAAGGGCAATAGTTTCATACAAATATAACTTATCAACAGCTTTAAATAGTCATCATAACAAAGATTTGAAATAAATATTTGGTAATTCAATAAATTAAATAGACAAAAATATATACAGAATTTTCTATATGCTATGTAATAAAAATGGAGGATTGCATAAATGCCAGCATAATGCACATCATTTTTGAATACCTATATTAAATTTATAATATACTTTAAGAAATCTTGTCACCATTGTAACAGTTTTGGTCAGTCACTCAGGTAAGTTCTTATTCCACACAAAATAGTTTACTTTTTAATTTGAGTAATAAAAAGATAAGAATATAAGAATCAGTAGAGCATGAGATATGTATTATAACATATATTTAAGACTAAGTAGAGTTGTACAAGCCTTGATTTAAATTTTAAGCTATAGTCAACTTTATGCAATATCACTGTAAATAACAGTTTTAATACTAACAATGCCAAAAATAAAGCATAGAATGATTCTGTTAACATTGAGTATGAGATTTTATGACATAAAATGTTAGTAATAAATATATAAGTCATACATTTTATAAAAAAAAAAATAATACTTTTAATATTGAATGTTTACTACTAAAATAAAAATTTAAGCATATTCCACATTATATTTGAGATACTTATAAGTAAATCAGTTCATTTTTATTTAAAGTCTTGAAAACAATATATAGTAAAGCAATACTTCTCAATTTTTTTTTTTACAACAGCCTAATTAATTTTATCAATCTTTCAGACGTGGAGAAGGGTAATAAAATTTCATATAAGTATAACTTATCAACAGCTTTAAAAAGTCATCATCACAAAGATTGAGATAAATAACTTCACAAAGAATGGATTTATTATGATATATAAATTAAAATTATTAAAATATTAATTATTACCTGAACTTCGCCCATGGGACCACTATCATCAGAGTATGTGGCAATAATGATGTTAACATTTTCAACAATACGTTGGAAAGTTTGGTACAAATCTTCAGAGTCTAACTGCAATTCTAATAAAGCACGGTCCATTTTGTTCATGAACAAAATTGGCTTGATTCTTTCAGCTATGGCTTGACGCAATACAGTTTCAGTTTGTACACACACACCTAAAATTAAATAAATACTTATTAGAGTATTGGAAAGTTAAAAGGTACAATGGTATTACAAGATAAATTAGTATATACCTGAGACACAGTCAACAACAACCAGGGCTCCATCAGTAACACGGAGGGCAGCAGTAACTTCACTGGAGAAATCAACATGCCCGGGAGAATCAATCAAGTTGATTAAGAAACCACATTCTCCAGGAGTACATTGGTCAGCATTTTTAATAAAGACTAAATCTTTTTCTTGGAGCTCAAAGTACATAGATATGGCAGTAGACTTGATAGTAATACAACGATCTTGTTCATCTTTACGCGTGTCCGTGAAACGCATGTCTCCAGCTTTGGCATTAGCTATAATACCAGCTTTGGAAACCAAAGAGTCAGTTAAAGTTGATTTTCCATGATCCACATGAGCAATGACAGACATGTTTCGAATATTCTTCTTCTTGTCCATCATTTTACGGATCTCGTCTACTGTAAAGTTCACCTAAAATACATTAAGTAATTTAACCAATGTAAACAACAATAAGGTTATCCATAATAAAAGAGAAATAATACTAATTTCAGTCAGACTCATTAAATCAGTATTTCCCTCCATAGAATGTCAGGATAAAAAATTTGTCATCATTCTTTTAACTACCTAATAAACCAAGTTTCATAAAAAATCTAATTCAAATGATTTTGTCAGACTCATTAAATCAGATATTCCCTCCACTAAATTTAGGCAAGTAAAAAAGGTATAATCATTCACAAATCAACAAAAGTATATATTAAATTTGTGTGTTAATTTAAGGTTTGATTAATATTTTTGGTACAATTAAATGTTAATGGCAATATTCCAATTCAATTAGCACATTATTTTAGATAAAAAAATAAAAAGGTTTTAAATTATTAATATATACAAAAAAATGTATTCTATATTACTATATCACGAGGGAGGGGGAGTTAAATTTAATGAATATACAGAAAGGATTGTAAGAAAATACTTTATAGCAGAATATTTAGGTATATAGATGTTTTATATCTCAAAAAGTATTGTTTTAAAATCTAAATTCATTAATATTATTTATAATTTAGCCTAGTTGATGAATTTCTATACTCCATTCAGACAAACAAATATATTCACAATAATCATATGTTATGTGAACTATACCAATATATCATACCAATGGGTAAATAAGGTCTAGAGTTGGTCGCAATTAACAGTATTGGTAACAGTCTAAGAATCAATACAATGAGAACACATTGTACATCGATCTTAAACTTCCAAGCCAAGTACAACTCGGATGACATTATGTCGATATCATAGAACATAATGTAGATATGATAGGCCAAACGCGACATGGTCGGTACCTTAGACAAAACGATAATACTTGAACGAATCGCGCACAAATCGCATTTAATGTCTTGGAAAATTAATGAAAAAAAATTAAGATTTCAAACACATCCCGTGAGATTTCCAAAAACACGAGAGAAATTGGAGACGCGGAAATGTGTCGTTGATAGGGATCGGCGGCATTTTTCTTTAACTTCTACGTAAAACGTAGTACTAAGCTACACTGAAAAACCCTACAGGACATGGGATGTTAAGAGACGCACCCGCCGCCGCAGCCACCACGTCATCCATGGTGGGCGACGTCACAGACACCGAATGCACGGGTCAACTGAAATAAAATAACAAAAAGGCCGGACGATGGAGATATGAACGGCTGTTACGCAGCATTTAACGATAGCATATAGATAAATGCAATTAGTACTCACCATTTTGAGATGTTTTTGGATGAAATCTGATCGGAAAAATTAAATCGTGTTGCACGAGTGTCGGGAGCCGACGTTGCAACAGAAAGGACGGTGCGCGGAACAGTTCGGCGGATCGTCGGGCTACGGCATACACCGCTACCCCCCCACCACAAAACACCAGCGGTCGCCATGACACGTTGCACAGAGCTGCCGTCCACGGGAATAAAGACACCCCGCCCTCCCTCTTTCAGCATTACGAACCCTTCTAGCCGCGTCCCATCCGAACGCTGGCGTGTGTACGTGTAGCGCACATGGTTGCCAACCTCGTGTCCCACAAAAAAACGCGTCAAACTTATTTCTTTTACTATTCACGTTCTCTTATATAACAATACGACATCGAACAATAATTGTCAATTTTTCAATAATTACTATTTATATTATTATCTTTGACGATCTTAAACCATACTACTGTCTACTGTGGGGATTGTAACATAGTGTAGAGATCTTTTATTGTCTACTATATAATCTCTACATTTTGGATTGCACCATAGCTTCAACTCCAATGGACCAATAGACCTTATGTATTTTTGTCACTACGATACTATACCACGGGCCACAGATATGTGTAATATAATATATTGTATTTCACGTATCTGTGCATCACGAATTAAGATCTATTATATATATATATCTTAATTTGTGCTGTGTATTATACTTAGTATACTTAGTAAGATCTATTGGCTGTACACAGAATGTACAAAAACTAAAATAAAGAATTGTGCAAATATATAAAAACTTAAGATTTCTATAATATAATCTATGATAAAAACACGTTTTGCAATCGTTCCTCGTCATCATACGATTGAATACTACCTTTTGTTCCACAATTTTTTCTACCAAATCAACTTATTCCAATGGGCATGATATTAATTTCCAATTTTTTCCTTTTTTCCTATTTACATTTGTCGAAAGAAATTCGTTCCTATGGAGTATGGGAATTTTTCGATAAAATATTTCTTCCAATTATACCTTTTCAGTTTTCTCATATTATACTTTTGTTCCGATGAACGTTTGTTCCAAAGTTTATTTGTTCCACAGGATTTATTGTACATAACATTTGGAACAAAAGTGAAAATATGTTCATCCGCATTTTTTAATCTTTGAAATTCGACTAAAGATTAATCAGAATTATTAATCCAAATGATTAAATCCTCAGAAGCTTCTGTAACTACAGTATGTTTTGATCAAATTTAAAACAAATAATAATACTTATTTGAATTGAAAATCCATTTTAAACATATAAATAGTAGTTAGTATTCATATATACTAATTAGTAATTGCTATAAAATTCACTAAAAAACTGAAATATATGTTCTATAAAACGTTAAAATATGATTAATAATACGCACTATAAAATATCAAAATAATGAAGAATATAAATAATAATAAAAAAAAAGAAGTTGTACACCTACATTAATACCTAGGTACTCGCTTTGTTATATGCCTGCGTATAAATGTATAATTGCTACTATTATAGGCACTTACTATAGATTTCGAGAGTAAGTACGCCTCCACGGGCTACTTCTTCATTGTGTAGACTGTGATCAGCTGTTGTGGATGTGTTAAATACTTAACTGTGAACTACTGATTTGAATTCAATGATAAATCCGGATTTAGTTAAATGAGTCCCATTTTATTATTTCTAAGTAAACTAAATCCATAAATGTGAAAAATTGTATTTTATTTCATTTTAAAAGACCGTAAAATTTTTTTTAGTAAAAAAAGTAAGGTAAAATAAAAGTACTTGATCGTAATTCAAATGATATGACTCAATTTACCACTTACATTTTTATAAGAGCGATTCAATAACAACGTTCGATAAAAAAAATAATTTTATGCAAAAAACGATTCTGAGCGGTGACGGTTTTATTATATAATTCTATAATATATATAATCTTATATAGTTCTAAGGATACTCTGTATTTTAATTCTGAGCTCAGCTGAGAGTCCTACCTATTAGTTTTAGAATGATGTGTGATTTTTGTTTTTTATGTGTGTCATATAGATATGTTTAAGGAGCAGTAAAGAATATATTTTAATTTTCGATTGTGTTACGCTGGTAGCAAGTTGAATCAAATTGGTTCATTTAGGAAGTAGGTAGTTTAAAGTAAAAATAATATTATTTAGATATCATCAAAGCAACACTGTTGCGAATTACAACACTTAAAAATATTGTGAAAACAATTTTCAACACCTCAATTACGCCACTGTAAGTAACATTTTATAGTAGATATTTACATGTTCACATTTCATATATAAAAATAAGATATAATTCAATTTGGTAACTACTTATCTATTGAATTAAATATCTAACATATAAAAAGGTACACCATTTTATTGAAGGCTTAGCTCATTTTAGCAAAAATGCTTCTTAGTATGCACTAATGTCATTTGTGAATTTTACATGTAACTAATTTAATATTTTTGGGTCCTGAATCATGGAACTCAAAACCTTGTTCGGTACCAAAGAGTAAGGGCTGCTGGTAAGTCTGGGCTGCATTCTATATGCAGACCGAAATACTCAAGACCGTCATCCCTGAAAGTAATAATTTTGTTTTATTTATTTATTGTAAAGCACTTTGTTAAACTATTAAACTTAACTTTTGTTCTTTATAAAATAAAAATAGTATTAATATATAGATAATGTATCTCTAGATTTTAGATTTAAAGTAATATTTTATAATTGTTCATAAAATATAAAAACAAATTATAATATTTGTACAATAATTATTAATTACCTACTTTAAAGCATTATAATAATTTACATTTTTTTATAAATTGTTTGGCAAACTAAAATAAAAATGTAAAATTAATTTACATTTTTTGTTAGGCTAATTAAGTTATTTAGGGTCTAAAAAAGTGAATATATATTTTTTTTATTTATTACGCAAAAATAGTAAAAGATTTAAAAACAATTTATCCGCCATTTTAGATTCTGAGTGAAGGGATGAATGTTTTGATTTAACAATGATGGATGTGTTTTTCTGTGTGTGTTTTCTTATGTATACACGATAAATAGTTGAAATAATGATTTTTTGATTATTGTGGTTTCTTGGTTTTCATAGTGAGCGATTCATGTCTTTATATTGAGAACCAATAAAAATTATTTTAAAGTAATGTTTAAGTAAGTATGCATATCGAATATATAAAAATTGTACTGACTGTTAAGTATATTCTCAAACGATTTGATGGGAACATCCACCGATAGGTTAGTTAGGTCGTAGGTAATATAGCTATATTATAGTACATTATATTTTTATATTTGAGTTGCTTGATGCTGGCCGATGGGCTTCTTAACCATTAGTCTGGTCGATGTCTAAAGTAATAACGATAATATTTACAACAATTTCTATTTACTATAAATGGTTAGGTTAGCGATTAGCGTTTGTACTATAATATAAAAAAGTCAATAGTCAACCTTATAATCTGTAGGACAGGAGGCCAAAGAGCTAAATCTAAATCTGTCCTGATTGGCCTTACAAATTTAATCGGACCTGACAGGTGCAGCAAGCGCATGGTAAAGGTAAACATCCTGCACACCCTGCCACAACGAGCGCACGCGGGAGAGGGATGTTGGACGCCAATGCTTGGAAAACGGAATTTGGAAACTAATTAAAGTTGGAAATTTTATTTATTAGAACATGATTTTTGAAACAAATCACAAATGGTTTATTCAAAAATTGTTACTTGTACATTAGTTCCAATGAACTTTTCTGACAAATTATGTCTGTTCCGATACATTATATGTTAAAATTCAATAAACATTTATAATTTATTCCTAATTCCAACAAGTTAACCGTCTTATATAAATTACAAAAACATTTTGTCCAATATACTTTTGTTCGAATTACATATTATTTATTTATTTAGTTCCTATTGAATATTTGTTTTAAAAACTGTGGAAATTGAAACTACATTTTTTGGGACAAATGTCTATTGGAACGAATAATTTTGGAACATGAAATACAGTCCCACGAACCACCGTGTTGAATGTTTTTGTTTCCATGCGATCCATACGTAATGTTATTATTTTTTTTCGTTGTTTTGCATGATTAAAAAATATAAATCATAATATATGTTATTATATTATTTATACGTCCATGTTTCATATCTTAAAAAATTGAAACTGATAACCCAATGACAACAGTCTACACTACAGACATAGATTGATATACATCTGCACTCAACAAATTGCCAATTACAATGTTTTTGACCAAAGTTAGTTTTAATTAATTGGAAAGAGTTTGAACTGTTTGAAATTTTGAACCGTGCTGTACTGTTGTCATCATAAAACATGTAAGTTATGGTCTTACTAAAGGAAAATATTAAAATAATGAATTTAGTATTGCATGCCTGATTGATCAACAATCTTCCGTACAATGATGGAATGATGTGAGGTGTTTAAAATAGTATTGTTTATTTCTACTATCATAGTTATTAGAATAAATATATTTAATTAAAACTCAAATTTCAAGTTTATATATAATTATAAAAACTCTTTATGTCATACAATCTTTAATTAAACTGTAATTTTGACATGAAAGTATTTAGGTCTCGGTGGTAATATATATTGCTATCTAAAAACAATGCTCTTGACAGCCTCTTTTATATGGTATTTTGGGTGTCAAGGCAAAATGCAAATATGGACATAGTAGATATTTTGTTTGCATTTACCATGTCTTATCATAAGTTACTATCGAATATTAATTTACTTACTGTTAGATTAATTAGAAACCAATACCAATGGTTCCTAATATACTAATAATATAATATTTATTGATTAAAATTGTTATTGTTAGTGTTCTATAAAATTATAAATTGTTAAGGTAATTAATTTGTACCTCACAGTAAGTACAGTGGTATACCCATGTTTTTTTCGATGGAAGAAAGCTAAACAAAGTAAATTGTAATTTGATATCTTAACAAAGTTTCAATAAAAATTCTTATACTAATTGTAATATTTTATTATTGCATACATTTTATAACATATGCATATATTATAGGTATCTGCAATAGTTGGTATTGTCTTATAATACAAATGAGATATGATAAATTAAATAAATTATACATTTTTATTTTTTTTATAACTTCAGAATATATTTATTTTTAGTATTTTATTACTTGCTCTTGTCATATAATTGCATTCTTCTAGGTGCTTTTTTGATTATTGTATCATATGGCCATAATATGGATACGCTCTAGATAACAGTCGTATCATAATATGTTCATAACAGTCAAATAATTTTATACTGTTACTTTATACTAGATTTTTATTAGCCGTTACCATATTAACCTTTACTATAATTAATAATACGCAAAATGTTTCTTCAAAACTGTTTTCTGAAATATAATGGTTTGTACTTTGCCGTTTATTATTAGTATATAATTTATACAATAATGAAAAGAAGTCGAAGACCCCTTAGCCCCCTCCCCCCCCTAGGGTATGCCATTGTTACAGTATTCCCCAGGCCTAGTCTAGTTTGTTTTAATATGAATTATTGTATTTATGTAATTAATTTATCCATTGTTTTTACTATTAAATTTTGTGAGTTCATAATTGTAGTATAATTTTATTTGATTATGGTTAGAATGCATATATTTTAAGTATATATATTATTAATTGTATAATTTCATACATTGTTTCTAACAAACTGTTAATTGTTTATATTTTGTAGGTCATCATCATCTAGACATTACTCTAGATCAAAGGATTTATATAACAATAAGAAAAATATTGATAAACAAAAAAGACAAGATAGACATTTGTCAAAAAAAAAATCTAAATCAAAACACAAGAGTAGAAGAAGGTAAAATTTGTTGATCAATATTACTAATGTATGAAGTTATGTATGATAATTTTGAAAATAAAACACTAGCTCTTACAAATAATAAGTAATAATCAGTAAGTTAGTTAATTATTTTATATGATAATATGGGTAGGTAGTCACTAGTGATGGTAAGAAATAGCAGTGTACTAGGTACTTTACTTATTGCTCATAGTGATTATTTGCTCAGACTTGAATCAAATCGTGATAAATAATAATAGTATACCATATTTAGGGATGGCATTGTGGCAACGATATATCATTGCCCTTGATATATTAGTTTAGAGGTTCCCAAATTTTTATGAGTGTGACCTTAACATTTTAAATTTAACTTTTGGCGACCCAAAGAAAAAAAAATCATAATTGCTAACATAATTTTTATTTATTAACATCAAAAAAATACAAATAAAAAATTGATCAGTGTAGAATATTATAAAAATGATTTTATTAATTGTTTCAAATTGAATATGGAATTAATTTATACTTAATGATTTCCTTGATGCTGTATACTTTCCATAAATTCTTCAATGTTAGGATATATATTCATTGAAAGTGCATATCGCATATTGTGTGTAGCGTCAAGACAATTTTTATACTTTGTTTTAATAACAACTAAAGTAGAAAACCTGGCTTCACATAAGTATGTGGTTGGAAATGATAGTAATGCATTTTCAGATTCTTTTATTAAAATAGGTTTATCCTTTAATTGTGCCTAAAAATTTCGAAAAAAATTTTTTTTTAAGACTTGATTAGCTTAAAGATCAAGCAGTTCTTTTTGGAGTCCGTAAATATCTTCACCACTTTGGGAACAGCAATTTCAAATGGATTTCTCACCCAACTGTATTTACTGAGATTTACGTTTTCTGGTATATATCAATCGAGTTCTAGCTATAGTTTGTCCAAGTGCTTTTAAAGTAGTAATTTTAAGTCATCTAATGTAATTTTTGTTGAATCTTCGAGAAATTCATTTAAAAGAAGAAATGTGGTAACTTTTCTTTGAGACAGTTTTCCCACCAAAGTGCAAGCTTTTGTTTGAATGAAGATATTTTTTCACCAATATCAACCATGGCCCTATTCTTCCCATGCGTCTCAATATTCAACTCATTTAACCGTACAAAAATATTTAAAAAAGCCAATTTAGCAACCCACAAATTGTCATCGAATTTATCAGCCAAAGAATTGTTTTTTTCCGTTAGAAAAATATATATTTCTGAATGTAAAGACATAACACTGGTCAGAATTTCTCCATGGGAAAGCCAACGTATATTTGAGTGATAGAGTAAATTTACAAACTGTGATCCCATTTTGTCATACGTGGAATGGAATATTCATGGAATTTAATGAAATTGAAAATTTGAATAATGTCTTATAATACTGAATAAAGTTCTGGCTGAATTGCTCTGGTTGCTAAATTTTCTCGATATAAAAAACAATGAACAATAACAACTTTTGAATTAACTTCCTGAACTCGTTTACAAAATCCTATTTTATTCCCAAGTATTGCTTGTGCATCGTCCGAACAGATTCCAACGCAATTATTCAAAGCTAGTATATTTTTCCCAAAAAATCTATCAACCTTATTAAAAATATCTAAGCCAGTTGCTGTTGTAAGAAGAGGCTTACAAAATAAAAATTCTTTAAGAAAATTATCAGTACTTCGATAACATATAAGTACCATCAATTGTGCGTTATTTTTAATATTAACTGATTCATCAATTTGTATTGAAAATTTATTTGCTCCAATCATTTGATATACTAGCTGTTTTAAAATATTTTCAGACATCAAGTCTATCCTTTGTTTAATAGTATTATATGAAAGTGAGATTAATTCTGATTAGTTAGCAATGTCATCTCCGCAGACTGTTCTAACTATAGAAATAGCTGATGCTTTAATGAGTTCCTCTCCAATGTTATGCATTTTTTTGGTACGTGCAATTTTCTAAGCAACATTAAATGCTTTTGTAGTTTTTTGTAATAAAACTGTAAATGCATATTGAATGAACCATCAAGACGTTTTTTTTTATTTTTGTGTTTTTTCCAAAATTGTAATGGTTTATCAATCAATGTGGGATGAATAGTGTTAAGATGCCATTTGAGCTTATTTACTTTTATTGATTTGATTTAACTAAACTTGCAGGCAAACACACATTGAGGACGCACTAATCCCGATTGATCTTTTATTTCTTTAAGACTAAACTTCAAAAAATTATCTTTATACAATAAAGTGCGCTTAGTCATTACAAAAAGTTAAACCACTTGAAAATTAAATCAAATTAATAAACACACACTATAAGTAGAATGTAGATTGTATATAGAATAACCAATAACTAGTAGGTATGATGGAAGCGCTGGAAGCGGAAAGACCAATCGATAAACCAATAAATATTTAATATAACAATAAGAAAAAAGAATAACATATCAATATTAATATGCGTACCCTTAGATCATATACAATATATGTACATAGTACCTATATGATCTAAGTGCGTACCTAATCGCTATCCACCATAAAAATCTCTGTGACCTGTGGTTGGGAACCGCTGTATTAGTATGATATATTGGAAATCAGAATGTCAGATTTTCAGTTGTTTTATAAATTTATTTGTTATACTGGAACAGACAACAGCCATCAGTTGCCAGCTATTGTGGCGATCAGTCTTCAGTAGTTCAGTCGTGTACTGGCATAATAGTTATATTTTGTACTTTGCACCACATTCCTCAGTCCTTGTGGGCCATGACGATAGACATTATAGGTATACACTTATAAACTTATATTTTCTATAAGTATATGGTTATTAGTATGCATACATGAACCATAGGCTATTATTAGAATTTTGATAACTGAATACTGATCATATTTTGTACAAATATATAATAACAATATATAACATATTATATAAATATCATGCTATTATTCTAACAGTATATTTTGATGTATATACAGGTCATCATCAAGTGACTCTTCGTCAAGCAATGATGAGGCAAAATTACTACTACGTTTACAACAAGAAAGACTTAAAGTTGCAGAAGAAAGAAAACAGCAAAAGGAATTAATTAAATGTATGGAAACACCAGAAGAAAAGCGGTTTAGGCGTTTGATGAAGAAAACAGCTAAAGAAAGAAAACGAAAAGAGCTAATGGGGTGGGATAATGATTATCTTCATTATACTAATGCTGACAATCCATTTGGAGATGCAAATTTGCTTTCTACATTTGTATGGGATAAAAAAATGGCTAAAGATGGTTTGGTAGGTGTTAGCCATGAAGAACTAGAGTTAAGGAATAGACAAAAAATGGAAGAAAATAAACGAGAATTAGAAAAAGTGAAAAAACGACGAATGGAAAGAGAAATGGAAAGACAACAAAGAGAAGATGAGATGGCATTACTACAAAGAAGTAAAGAAGCAGCACAGTTTAAAGAATGGGAAAAAAGTGAAGATCAGTTTCATTTACAGCAAGCTCGTTTGCGATCTACTATTCGTATTGAAGATGGCAGAGGTAATATTAATTCAATAAATATACTTAAAATAAAAAAAAAAAATTATATAACATGTTATACATGTTTATATTGTTGTTTATTTTTCAGCTAAACCAATTGATCTTCTTGCCAAGTACATAAGTACTGAAGAAGAAGTAGATGCCGTTGAAATGCATGAACCTTATATTTACTTAAATGGCTTAAAACTTAAAGATTTAGAAGATCTCGTTGAAGATATAAAAGTTTACATGGAACTTGAAAAAGGAAAAAATTTTGATTACTGGAATGATATAACAGTCATTGTAGAAGACGAATTGCATAAAATGAGAAGAATACAAAAACAATCAGCTTTCACGGGTAAATGTTAAATTTTATTGAAAAAATGCTTTCATATCATATATAACCCCATGCTCAAAAAATAAATAATATTTTTATTTTCAATGTTTCAATTGTACTAAATACAACTCAATAAAAAAATTCAAATTAATTTATGATTTTTTTTTTAAAATAGATATTTTTTGTTATACTGTCTGTAAATACTATTTATTTATAAAATGTTATAGTCAAAGACACTAATATGGAAAATTACATAATTTCCTTAAAAATTAGGAAATGTAGAAATTGTATAATATATTGCTCAGTCATTGATGTAAAATGTTCAACTTTACTGGTTTTTAATGTTAAATACATTTTTACTGTTAAAGATCAAATGATGCATTGGTATAACAATTTATATTATACATCCAACTTGTTGACTGACAGAAATATTAAAGTTGATGTGTAAAAAACTCTCAGAGCTCAAAGTATATACAGTTGCTTGTATCCCAATACTTAATTTCAATACGGTTTGAGGTTCTCATTTGCTAGCAGTTAATTTTAAGTTACTTATTAATTATTATATACTGCATACGATAATCATAATATATACAATAAATGTAAGTTGGTAAGCTATCGAATGATTTGTATAATGACTTGTGAAAAAGGACATATTTTTTACTTTTTATTTCATAGTTTTGAAGCATTCTATATCAAATAAAATAATACATATCATTTATTAATGATAACATATATTTATAGTAATTACAAATCTATCGTTAAATAATTAGACATCAAAATAGTTTTATTTTGTTTTATTCAATTTGAAGTTGAATTATTTGGTATCAATACATATAATAACTTATCATATGCTATATATAAACTCTAGTGTTAACATTTTTGTACCATCAAAAATATTAAGTATTACAAATAATATTGAATAATATTTATATTAATAAACTAAACAATATTATATGTTTAGCTGTTGGTCGGAGAGAAGGAATCCATCAATCAGTAGCTCATGAAGTGGCTCATATTTTCCGAGGTAAAACTGCCGAACAGTTGGACCAACTAAAAATTCAAATTGAAAAAAAAATTAATAGTAAAGCTGAAGGTGTTGATATTGGGTACTGGGAAACTTTATTGTCACAACTAAAGGGTATGCATGATTAATAATAATTATTAATTACTATTGATAAAATAACAAATTTTGTTTTTAAGAGCTTGTATTTTAACTAGCTAAGTATTTTAATAACATTTATGTATATAGCACATGTTGCAAGAGCTCGACTCAGAGATCGTCATCAAGAAAATCTAAAGAAAAAACTTGAAGTATTAAAAGCACAACAAAATATGGACGATTCTCAATTTGATACAGAAGAAGGAAATAGTAGTCATAAAAGCCGTCAACAATTGGCTAAAGTTAATGAGCCATCAAGTCAAGATGAACCATCAACCTCTACCAAAAAATCTCCCTTGAAAAATGAAAACATCCAAAGTTCTGGAGAAGATATAAGGTGAATTTAAATTTATAATTATGTTATGGTTAAAATTATAATTTATTTTTAATTAGTGATGCTGAGCAAGAAGCCAGAAATATTATAGAAGAATGTGCTGCAGATTATGAAGCTTGTGGGTATAGCCCAGTATATATTTCTCCCAATAGCTTAGAACTTGGCACTTTAGTTGTATCAGAAATTGATGATGAAAAACGGCTGACATTTGCTAGACTGCAAGTACAAGGCACGGGGACACGTATTGAAGTAAGCTTATCACATATAATAAATATTCAAAAGTGTCAATTTCATATGTTGTTTGTTTGAACTATGATAATAATATAAATTCAAAACTTGGAGAAATGTATGACATTAGTTGTCATAAATTATTGTGCATTGACTAATACATTAGACAGTTATATGATTCTATGTTTATTGACAGATACTGAAATTTGATGCCAATTTAAAAGTAATAAGGTTATTTGTTTAGAAATTTATCAAACAGAAATGAGTAGAAAAGTTAATTTATATTCATAAATAATTTATGACAAAAGTCAATCCTTAGATACATAAAAGTATATATACAATAAAAAAACATGACATGTTAAAATAATTTAGATTGTAAAACATTTTGTCAATAATATTCATTTAAATTAATTAATTCATGTCTACGAATAACTTATTTTTACAGAATGTAATGGCTGCAGAAGAAATGGCTTTGGAAAAAGAAGCTAGAAAGGGAATGACAAATGAAGAAGCAGAATTCTCAGTAGAATCTGAATTGGATCATCAAGTTTACTTATGGTCAGATAAGTACAGACCACGAAAACCTAGATATTTTAATAGGTAAAAAATAGAATAAATTTTGTTTAACTATAAATGTTTAAATTATTAAAATTAGCTTTATATACATAGGGTACATACTGGATTTGAGTGGAATAAGTACAATCAAACTCATTATGACATGGATAATCCTCCACCAAAAATTGTTCAAGGATATAAGTTTAATATATTTTATCCAGACTTAATAAATAAAGGTTCAACTCCACAATATTTTTTGGTAAATTCATAACAACAGTTATTGTAGTTATACTAAGCTATTTATACCATATTTATTATTTAATATTGATACTTTTGTAGACTGCTTGTGGAGATAACCCAGAATTTGCAGTCTTGAGATTTCATGCTGGTCCTCCATATGAAGATATTGCATTCAAAATTGTCAATAGAGAATGGGAATATTCATATAAAAGAGGATTTCGTTGTCAATTTCATAACAATATTTTTCAGCTTTGGTTTCATTTCAAACGTTATCGATATAGAAGATAATTTCAATTATTTTTCTTTATTTTTTTTATCATTATGTTTGTACATACATTAATTAAATTACAACTATGATGACATTCAACTGTTTATGCATTAATCATTAATAAAAAATATATAGTCTTTTAAAAAAAATAGTATGGAACTTCAAATTTTCTATTGATGTATTTATAGAAATATGTAAATAAATGTGTTTAACAAGTTGAAATTAACGTTTTATCCTAGCTGACGCAGGAATATTGCTAAAACAAATTAATTTGTTCTTAGAATGTGATTGAGTTTGCAATGTTTTCACCACTTACCAGGACTTTTATATGACATGGTAATGGTAATATAATATGTCAGATTTTTTTCCAAAAATTTAGCTATTGTTTTATTTTAAAATTGCATACATCATATATTATTAGAATGTATAGTTTCTTTCAACCTTTGAAATTCACCTATATTATTGAGTTAAAATTTTAATTATATTTATATAATATAACTTTACTTTTTTAAATGAACATTAATGAAATTATAAAATAATAATAAAAATGTATTAAAATTTTTTAATTATTTTATAGAATTTATAGGTAATGGCGTTGTAATAAAATAAACTGTGAACTGTAAAATTGTAATATCAAGTACATTTTTTACGGATTGAAACACATCCCCGTGAAACCTTATTTAGTATTAGTCTACATAACATTTGACCTGATTATCACTTCTTTAATCATTTATGTTAAGAGTCGAAGTCCAAACATAATAAATGATTTTTTTTAGACTATATGTAAAGTATTATATTAATCTATTTGTGTAGGTATGAAAGGTTAGATAGCTCTTGGTGATGGTCACAAAATTATGTGTCTAGTCCAATATACCTAAGAATATAATTAAATTATATGTTTTATTTAATACATACAAAGTACAAAATAAGAATTTATATTAAAAAAAAAAAAATTAGTATGTACAAATGAATCAGTTCTGTGCTTAGTATTTTATATAACTAATATTGTATAATGTATAAATATTTACAAATTAATAAATAAATCTATAAAACTATTTAAATTAATTAAAAGAAACTTAACCTTGTCACTTAAAATTTGTAAATTAAATTAACTAAAGACTAATTAAGACTTCAATTTTAGGTATTAATAATATAACTGATATATATATATGTTATATAAAAAACTAAAGGTTTTGTATTTTTATTTTTCAACCGTACATATTCATTAAACCTACTTTATCTAAACTAATTTCTTAATAGAGATATTCAAAATTGGAGCAGGTACCTCTCAGTCGTCAAGAAAATGAGTAGGTAGGTAAAATATATACTTGAATGTGTTGTTTAGTTGGTTTTCTACTGTAACAAAATAGCGTAACATAATATAGTTACAAAAAGTTAAAATGTTTTGTTTGCCCCTGAGCTATCAACTTTATGTAGGTACCTACCTAATCTTTCCATTATTTCAACCGGCAAATTCTGATACTGTATGTTAAGCGGTGTAGAAACTTTTGATACCTACAAATATATTATTTAAGTAAATAATCATAGCCGAGTAATCTATATCAATCAATAACTAACAGTTGTTTTGAGTTGTAGTGCCTAACTAGTTAGTCTAGGGACGTTTTCAAGACTTCACTTCAACTCTTTTTCGAAGGAGGTGGGAATAAAAAAAAACCTTATGGTTGATATGATCTTCACTTGTATTAGGTGAAAAGATTCAAGATATAACATTTTATTGCAGACAAATATAATTTATTTTGATGTGTATAATCTTTATATATATATTAATATTATAAAAGAACAGACTTTTTTTATGTATCAAGTTTCAGACAATACTATTAATTTTTTTATGGTTTTTTTTTATCGAAATTGTTCCAAATACCCCTCCGAGTATTTCTACGTTACACTTTTTTCAATTTTTGGCCAGAGGAAGGGAGGAAACACGTCATTGTACTCAGTTTTCCATTTTTCTGACGATACTTTTGAATAATTTTATGATTTTTTATTTACTAACCTATAGATTAATACCAATATACCACAAGGTACCTCTATAACCTGCAGGTTATTCAGCTAACCTATGGTCAGGGAGTAAAAACTTAAAAATATATTCAATTTTAAATTTTAATAACTAAGACTTGAAATGTAATACAAGGTTATTCTAAGTTGTTCTTATGGAAATTTAAAAATATCAAAAAAACATTGCGACAATATTATTTTTATAGGCATCTCTGTTTCAAATTTTGAAAAGATTAATATAATTAAACAAAAAAATAACCATTTTAATTATTTTGTAATAATTAAAATATGCCTACTACTTTTATACTTAATCGTAAACATGAAACATTTTACCATTACGTTTATTATTATTTTCTATGCACATGATATTTTCAAAATATTTAGATTAATCTTAAGCTATTTATAGTTTATACCACGAACCTATTCATACCCATTCACACCATTCAACGTACGTTGGTATTATAATACATAACTTATAAGTTAATAATAATAATAATAATACCTAAATAATAATTAATAATGGTATAATTTAATATTATAATTTATGAGATGGTTTTTTCAAAAACTAATTCACTACTTATAAACTTATTTCAAATAGAAAAATAAATTAATAATAGGTACCTACTTATATTTAATATATTGTAATATATCCTCAGAATAGAATCAGTGGTGAACTGGCAGGGCGGGTAGGTGGCCATACCCACCCAGCCCTCCAGAAATTTTATATTTGGGCCTCAAGCTATATTTATTATTTTTAATGTTTTTTAGAATGCTATACCGTACCCACTCGGGCCTTCATGGCTTCAGTCCGCCCCTGAATAGAATCTTTCATACCATTTTCGTTCAGAGTCGTTTTTCGTACACAATGATATCTCAGCGAGTTCAAACTTAACACATTCACGATTACAGTGACTACTGACTAGTGATCTATTCAAAGACGAGGTAGGTATCTACTCGAAATCTTCTATACAGCATAGTTCTATGTTTTTTTTTACTATCTAAGCAATTAAAAAGCTGGAGGCGCAGTTATACCCCCACGGCCCATCCTTGCGTGTGTTTCAATTAGATACACTATTCATATTCATAATTTCCAGAATCTAAAGAATTAATATCCTACATGTCCCACAATTTGCTGAGGAGGCAGCTGTTCTCGTTACTTCCCCTGTATAAGCGATTATATTTATTTATTATAAAATAAAATATTTTAACCAAATATCAAAATCCATAGTTCTTTTATTATAGCAGCAGCAAAACGATCAATAATTCTATCTACATTAATATTAGTTATGTTCATTGCAGTGTGCCGGCATATATTTAAAAATTTTAAGTGCTAATCCAGTTAGTTTTACTGGATCGACACTTTTTTGTATACATTTTGCTTAGTCATTCTGTGTCCTAACCAAGTTTTTAATCTAATAAACAATTACCGAACCAACAATAGAAAAGCAAATGCTGGATGTTAAATAATTGATTTATTTAAATAGGTACCCAAACATAAAATTTTTTAAAAGTTAGGTTTATTACTTTTATTAATACATTTCAGTTTTTACTACCTAATACCTATATAGGCAGGTAGCTGAAAATACTACATGTAAAGAGTTTTCAACAACATTTAAATAACTGATAATATTTAACAAAAATTAAAGTACCTAACTATGTACGTAATGGGTGCACATGAATTGCCTACTAAATCAAGGTACCTTAGTGAATTTTTTTCACTCAAATTGCTTCACATAGGCACATAATATAGCTGCATTATTAATAAATATTTCGATTGTATGTGTACCATCGATCGGCACTATCGATTATTATAACGATTTCCTCAATTATCAAAAATATTAATTTGGCCAATATTTACTACAGTTGCTTTTGTCAGTTTTGGCCCATGTGTGATTTTTTTATCGCCTATTTATTATTATTTATTATTATAATATTAGTTGGTTAGGCATAATAATTTACTATTATATTCACTTTTATTACTGATTACCTTTTACTGCAGTGTTGGTCTACTTAGATATTAAAATATTTATAATTCACAAATTTTTGAGAATAAAATATTTTTTTATTCATTATTATTAAATTTATTTATAAAAATGTGCATAGTACCTATAAAGGCCTATTGAATTTTTATTAATTACACCATTAAATATTGTTTATAACATTCGACATTGACTTATTATTGCGTTTATTAATTTTTTCTTTAGTTTACTTAAGGGCTTTTTGGATTAACCATCGGGTACGTTTATTATTGTTTTTAATTAAAAAAAAATGTATGTTTGAGATTTAAATTATAAATCGATCATTTATATTTATCACAGGCGATTCCAATACAAGAAATTCACTATCTAAAATAAGGGTAATTAAAGTGAATAATATTTTTTTAAATTGGGAAGCATTTCAAAAAACCTTTTAAAAAAAAAATCACGGAAGGTAATTCGTGTGCGCCCGTAAATCAATACAGTCCGTACTTAAAAACTTTTCGATAACAATAAACGATTATCATTTACCGTGATTAAAATAAGCGGCGAGTGTCGACGACCACTGTATTTACATTAAAAGGTATATTATTAATTTAAACGATGCAAAACTTTGTATTCTCTCAAATGAAAATTTATAAAGTAAAATGGTGACAACCGGACGATTTGTTGATAAAATAATTTTATATTGACTCAGTCGATTTGACTGAAAGAATGTCGGTAGACGGAATAAGATCATCCCTATATTCATTGCATCAAGTAGATTACTGAGTATAAGTTCGACGTCCAATGTTGCCAAATGCTTTTGTCGTTCAAGACGTATTGATATCATATCGTATGGAATACCTACCTACTACCTTGCTACCTTTATACATACTTGATACTGTTCCATACAGTATTATCTGAAACGTATTATAGTCATAATTATAATATACATTTTTAAATAATTCTCATTTAAAGTTTAGGATTTGGAAAAATGTTTATAATATGAGGTCACATGCTTATCGAGGATATTATATTACCTATTTATTATTATCATATCATTATTATTATATTTGAGTTAGGTGTTAAAAATAAGATATTTACAATTTTTAAAAAAAATAAACAATTTTTTACTTAAATATTTTTTTAAATTTTGCTCGATAACAAATATATTATTGACTATATACAATTAAAATTCAGTAAACTCACTGTAGGTACACACGGTCAGATCTACAATTTTTTTTTTCAAGGAGAAAAATTAAAAATAAATATATATTGAAATTTTAGTGAATACTGAATTTAATGTATAAAATTCGGTTAAATATGAAAATATAATAAAATGAATTACGACCATTTATGACTGAAAAATATTGATGTTGGTACGTATGTATCACAAATTTGTAAAATGTTGAATGATTTATCTAATTTCTTTTTTTTGGGGGGAGATAGAGAGTTCCAGATCCCATGGACCTCTTAAATACGGCTTTGATTGTACTTTCCTAATGCGTTATACTTGTTATTTATTGGTTATGATTTATCGTGTTTTAAAATATTAAAATATTAATATTTATAAATCTATTATTTTGCTTTAGTTAAGCTTTGAATGAAAAAAAATACTTGCACCTATTTATTAAACAAAAAGGTTTGTACTATTAAACGAATTGTATTAAATATGTTAGATTTTGTACTTACTGTCTGATATTATATATCTGTTAGTTGTAACACGCTTGCATGTCATGTAAAGCAGTACATCATAATACTTATAATATAAAGAATTTAAATAAATATTTTTTGTCCTAGACCAATATTTTTTATTTACTCTAATAAAATTGTATTTATTTATAATATAAAATGATTATTAATTCTTATTGTAATAAGCAATCAAGTAAATGACTAATAAGTAATAACAGAATAAATTAATATATAAATGTCTAAATATATACTCAATATGGAAATATTATATTACATTATAACTAATAAGATTAAGAATCGAAAAATATTTGATTTTAATAGCTACCTATTTAAATTTACGTTTTTTTTTTATTTTAGATTTTAACTATTGGTACCATATGTACAATTTTTTTGATCATAAAAGTTTTATAATATTATTAAGTAGTTATAATAATGTAGTTATTAATTATCTCTTATCTAAAATTATTTATTAATTTACATTGCTGAAACTTATAACTATTATATTATACATTTTAAGTTAATACACTGAAATAATTTACTCTTAATATTATATAGATAGTGATAGTGGAGTAGGAAGTCGGTAGGTAGGTCATGGGTGTTTGTATAAATGAAATTGGAAGTAGTGATAAAGTATTGTACAATTCGAAAAACAGTAAAAATAAAATAGATAGATGACTACGATCTCGACGGCCACAAGATGACATACGTACTTCTATCGGATGACACTGATAAGTGATAGTTTTTTCAACGACAAGTGGTAACACTTTGCAATTTATTGCACACAATTACATAGACTTTATGTGTTATATATTTATTTAATCCAATATTTACTGTCACTTATGGAACAAATCTTTTGTCAAATTATTAACATAAAAAATGTATTGTATATTATTAATATGTATTATCAAACTTGTAATAACATGTAGGTAATGTTATATTGATATATTTTAAATACAATAAATAAAATGTGGTGCCTCTGTTATTTTGGGTGTGTCAAAATGGTTTGTCAATCATTGCACCCCTTAAATATGTATCAAAAACTTGCATTCCTGGCTGAAAAGGTAATCATCACCAAGAAAAATAAACAAATTTTAAAAAGACACATTTATGCATATTGTTAAGTTTTGTTCATTTTTAGTTTTTACAGTTATAATATTCATTGACTTATTGAAATAAATATTTTGCATGCCAATTTACCTTTAAAACACTATAACACTGATATGTACGAAAATAAATACTTAAATAAAATTCTTTTAATATTATTAACCCCGAACTCTGTTTGCACTCTACAATGATAGTTTATCGTTTATAATATATTTAAATGCCTAATTAATTTCACGTGAATTGCTTGTGAGCAGACCGGTGGCTCAATAGGAATTTAGAACATTTAAATCTTATATGGATTGCGGTATTGCGTAATGTTACTGCAGGTAGACCCAGTTCGTAACTAACGGAAGATAATATTGAAAAAAATCGGTGTTCTTGATTTGGAGTTTTGAATACGTTTACTATATTTGTAATTTGTATTATTGTTGATAATCTACACTTTTTTGTTACTCATTGACATTTAATACGTTACTCTAATCAAGACGGCCTTGTACGTCCAACTCAGGTCTCCAACCAACTGTGATAGAGCTCTACCATCTGTATTACAGAATGAAACCCAACATGGTGGTGGAGGGGTTATCTTAACCGTGAAATAATAATAATAATAATAATACAAGTTTAAAACGTTATACGTATTTGTGTTAGGTTTAAACAAGTAGGACCCCATCAAATGGAAGGCATTAAACTGTCCCCGCCTCCCCCGATGATTAACCCTTATATTACGAACACGGCGTATATTGTAGGTTAAAGAGGTCTACATTTATCTTTATAAGATCACTATGGTTACTGGGCCATCGATTGCTTTTTAGATATATGCCTGTTGTACTAGTGTTACAGTATTTGAAACTTTGAAAGTTGCTTAGCAATTAATTCTTATTTATTTCAATTAATTTTACTGTACTTATTTCGGTTTTCAACCTGGTAACTGTTATAACTCATAAACATTGCACTGTGTTTTTATTATTTTTCTGTGGTAGTCATTTGTCCATGTTCTCGTTTTTCAATATATTTTATTTATTATGAAACTCGTAGATGACTATACATTTGGAATTGATAGAAATATTTGTTCATTACCTATGTTAAAATTACTTCGATGTTTATGGCATATACGAGAACCATCATAAAATTATTTACGTTTTATTCGAATAAACCTACAATCAATATCAGTTGTAGGTATATTGATAATTTTTTTTTATTGAGTATATATTTATATTTTCATTTGTTAGCAGTGAAAATGCTACAAAATTATCTCATTTTCTTATTGTTTTTTCAAGTACAAAATGAAATCGTTATTATGTGTTTCGTGTTCGTCGAGTCTAAATATTTATGTTTAAAGTTATGATAGTAGTTTTCAATGATTATTTTAGGGATATATCATATATGATATTATGGCAGTGTCATATCTGTGAAATATATTATTTTTCCTTTCATATTATTGTGTTAAAACAAATCGTGGTAAAAAAGTCTGTTGTTTTCTAGTTTGTGGTAATAATGTCGGGTATTCTTAAAATAAGATTGGAAATTATTTATGTAAGAAAAAAAACAACAATTATATATAATTATTAAATCTTATTCTACAAAAAAATCGAATTTATTATTCGTACAAAAATAAATAGATATAATGAATGTATGAGTAAAATTCAATAAATCAGAATATTTCGAATAAAGCAATAATTCAATATTGAATGTTCCCAAAAATCGAGCAGTGTATAAAGTTCAAAGAAAATAGTTATATCACTAACAAAATGTGATGTTGCCGATATTAGTAGGCACCTACAGTAAGATAAGTTGTTAATTTTGTCAGGTAAATCATTTAATTAAAATGTATATTAATACTTTTATTGCCAATCGAAACGTTAATTGTTCATCACTTCAAATTTTTCTTTTTATCTATTTATTATATGTATCCGATTTTTTTAGCGTTAACTTTTTATGCTCCGGACTTTTTTAACATAGATTTTTTGGTAATCTACCAGTTTTAACTTAGGCAGTTTCATTATTATTTAGTAGTATTGTACTACATATACCTACACTTCATTTATATTACCTTATGAAACTATACATATAAATATTTAATATTTATATAGTTATGTTATAAATTTACACATGACATTATTTGATATTATAATAAGGATCGTTATTATGATAGCTATTTTATTTGGATAGATTTAATTTTTTTAAATGCTTGTATAAATATTAATTGTTAATAGTTTATCAATTGCTTATTGTAATTTATAATTGTGTGTAAACTGTTTATTTTGAGATAGATTATAATATTCATGTTTATCTCTATCTGCATTTTGTTTAATATATATATATATATTTGGGAATATTTAAATACTTAATCGTATATTATTTGTGTGGTTTTATTGTTTCTTGTTTGTTTAGTATTTGAACGGTTACGAAATATCGAAATGAATAAACTTCCAACTAGATTGACCTTTAAAAGAAAAGTACACATTTAAAGGATTAACTTCATGCATTATAAATGCGTTTATATGATAATAAATTTAGAGCCTGGAAGTATATGCATACACTGAAAACTACCAAAATATGCACTTAAATATGCCCTTAAATTGTTTTTATATATATTTGAACAAGTAAAAAAAATTCCTATAAATACTACAATTTTTATTTCAATTTAGTTGACTGGTGTATAATATTATTATTTTATGTATCAAAAAATAAAATATACATTTTTAATAGAAAATCATACAATTATATAAATACATATATTTCTTTTTAAAACATAATAATTTACAATAATTTTGATAAATTTTGATAAATTTGAAATGTTAAGGGCACACCGGTTATCGGCTAACAGATTTTTGTACATCGAAAATCTCAGTTCCGCGTCAACCAATAAAATTGATGTGTATTGAAGATGTACATAATAAAAAATTAAACATATTATCTGGTCAAAAATAAACGGGTCTATTTAGCTATTATCAGGCCGCCAATAGACATAACTATAACACATTCATTTTATATTTTATTTATTATTTGATTATTTTATATTAATATATATATATATTGTAATCGAGATGCCTTCTAAAAGTAATTTATTTTGACAATCTCATCATAAATATAAATAATATATTAAACAATAAACAACGAACAATTTAAAAAAATATGTGTACTGTACAGATAAAAAACGTAGAAATTTGCAAAAAATATTTTTTTATTATATTTTAACAAAATTTTGAACTTGAATTGGTATTGGTGTAAATCAAATTTGTAGCTGATCTATACATTTTTCGGCCTATTCAGTAAAAATATGCTGACGCATGCACTTCCAGGCCTTAAATTAATAATCATAACCAGCAATAATTGGTGTAAAATGTAAATAATATTATAATCTTACAAAGCGAAATAAAAAATTGACTATATACACAGTGTACAGTAACATCGCAATTCTCCAAAACAGGTATATTTAAAAACCAAGATGTTAGAGAAATGAATTTCTTAATTTCTTAATTGTTCACCTTAAAATTATAATATTTTATCACTTTTTTCACTTTATATAAGATATTGGCATATAATGCATTATTATTTGTTTTTTTAGACTCATTTGACTATTTTTATTTATTTATTTATTGATTTTTTAAGAGATGCTGCACTTTAACTTAGTATAACAACCAAATAGTTAAATTCTACAAATACATTATCTCCATTGTATTTAATTTTGTTTAAATATTGTTAAAGATATTAGAGAATAACATAAATCATATTAATAATTTGTATGTACTTATGATAATGTAATGTAAATTATATAATAGACGTAAAGACGTTAAAAACATTTTCATGTAGGTACATACTGCAAGTCATTTTAGCCATGATACTAATTAAATATGTAGTATGTGGAGAGGGAAATTATTAAAAAATATGAAGTATATTCATGGCATATACTGCATTTTTCTTAGTTTTAGTTAATATTTTAAAATTAATTGGAAGATACTACATTTTTAAGGACATTAATAATGGTTCTTACTGCATTTCGTCTTAAAAAAAGAGACTATTTTGTTTTTTCTGCCTTTCTATTTTGGAGGGCCATATATATATGTATGTGATTTGCATATCATAATATACACCTTTTTAACTTATTGCATACTATCTATATATTATTTATTGTTCATATAGGAAATTTAAAATAAGTTATAAGTAATGGACTTCAAAGGTTGTTGCTGTTGATAAAAGGAAGTGTGATGAATTATTGATTGACCGTGCTATCGATGGATTTGGACATTTGTGCCGTGTATACAGCTAATGAAATTTTCCAATAACGGTTTTATGTAGGTACTTAGCGCGCGCACAGTGTACGTACAGTGGTCGTTGGTTTACGTTCCTCCAGTAAATTTATGTATACGACGCGGAGTGGTATTAATCACGTCGAGTGGTGAAATATCTCATTTGAAGTACTTAAGTACGTCTAATACGTATTTTTCTTAAAAAGTAATATTGTTGTCAAACGAGAACCGACTGTTTGCGGAACGCATTTTCCGGTAATCGGCGTATTATTCACTCGTAATAATATTTTCAGAATTGATTGCATCGAGTACCTGTACTCGTGCTGTGCGGTTCTTCGCCTGCATTATATATATATATCATTGTTATTATGATTAGGAGATGAGCTATCTTGAGTTTCATAATAATTTTATCAGGAAAACGTGTATTATTATATTATTACTGAATATACTAATATATAATATTATATACTAATCTGCCGAATGACGAGTCCGCGTGTGAACCCGACATGGGTACACATTTGTTTTGAATTTTTCTGTGTCCGATAAAAAACCAACTACAAGTATAATACGTCATATACTTGTCGTCTTGACTGCAAGTGTATACCTAAGTCGCGACGATGCACGAGCTTTTATACAACGATCGCTGATCAGCTGTGACTAGTCATATAGCTATATATAGGATATATTATCATATATTATATACTTATATAATGCATTGGTGTGTACATTTTTCGTGTCACCGTCCCCTATTTATCTCGTGGACGGTCCCTCTACAACGAATTAAACCTGACAATGTATGCAAATTTTATTCATACGCAGATATCCAGTCAGAGCACAACGCGAAATCCGTTCACTCGGGATAGTATTGTTGTTGTTATTATCATAGTCATATATGTAATATGTGTATTATGGTTTTTTATTATTAGGTTTTTTTTTTTTGTTGTATAAATTATTATGCGATATCAAGTTGACCCGAACCCGGTTCGTCCGCGTGACCTCCAAATCAGATGGCGGCGGCAGCGGCAGTAGCGGTAGCGATGGCGGCAGCGGGCGCGCCGGGAGATTGATATAATAATAATATTATTTTTCGTGTGGTCAGTAAGTCACTCGTCAGTTTCCCAAACGTCGTTGTGCGTGTACGCAACTACGTGCGTACGTATATGTACTACCGTCTACCACGCAGTACTGTCCGTCGTCGTCGTCTCCAAAAGTTCCTCCGCGGTTCCACCCCACCTCGCCAGGTGACTATCCCTTAAACGGTAAAAGTAATAATAATAATAATCATAACAATATTATTATTGTACCGCGGACAGTGCGTGTTTGCGTGTGTGTGTTGGTTGTGTTATGGTGCGCGTTTAGTATTTGTTTTTTTTTTTCACTTTTTTTTGTAATTTTATGTTCGGAGGACCATTATACTTGTGAAACAATCAGTTCCTGCAGTCCAGCAAGTCGCCACCCTTAGCTGTAATCACAGGTATACTATCGCCCGCCGATTTAATTCACTTACAATTTTAACTGTCCACAAAATGTATTAACCCGAGCACTACTATTTTCTGCCCGATGTTGTTTAACATTATACAGCGATCAAACTCTGAATTGAACCAGAATATATTATAAAAATAACGTATCAAAGGTTAAAAACATTTATTTTTTACTCCGCATATATTGCAATTGTTTCTGAGAAACATATATAGCGACGAATATAAGTCCATAAAACTTTGTGCCAGCTTAGATTTATTAAATTTTAACAATGTGCACCTATTTAACTTGTCTTATAACTACTGACGTACCAAATAATAAGACGGCGTAATATATATATATATATATATATATATAGGTTTCTATATGCAAATATAAAGTTATTATATACAGTTTGTGTATATATCGCAATATCGCATTATTTAATAGTAGGTATACCTATATGTTTAAACATCATATGTTACGATTTATTTCAGAGTTGTAAGGTTAAATTTTTATTCAGTCTCGTACATTGCTTTATCAATTATTGGGTTCGCACGTGTTAATGTCTTTAGTACGATGTTTTTGTCATAATTAATTTCTAAATAAATAAAAACATATTTTCAATTTATATTATATTTAGCTTGAGAAATTGAAACTCTTAAAGATATAATTTAATCATTTATTTGTATATATAATTTTTATAGATTAATTTCGTTTCTTTTGATTAGTTTGCGTTCTTTATGCTAATTTTATTTATTTTGATAAGTAAAAAATAATGAATATTTATGAAAATCATCGATATATAATGTATTATAAAAGCAAAATAAACAAGAGCAAGCAATGGTAGAGACAGGAATAGCTGTGATTTCAAATTTTTTCAATAATATGAAGAAAAATGTAAAGGATTTTTTCTTTTGAAACCACACATAAATATATAATAGATGTGGGTGTTGTCTAAATATTTGTAATATACAGTTCGAAAAACCCTAATCATGTGAATTTTTACTTATTCACTATTCAAATTTGATCTAATTAATACTTGAGATTACTAAAACTATTAGAACACCTGTTACAATGTTTTTAAAAATGTGTATCAAATCATTAAACGTAATACATAATATTATTATGATATACTTACGTGATATAGAATATAGATATATGCATAGTGGTGAATTCAAAATTGAAATGATAGTCGGTAAAACCATAAGATGGGTTTCATACAAAACCTATTTGCGAGCCGTGACATACAACCTTTTACAAACATTTTTCAGGGGTTCATCGGGTAGTTGGCAATTACCCACTAAACGACCGTTAAATCGAATACCACATAGGTACATTTATAAGAATTTAAGTTATTGTTATATTAGAAATACTCGTTAAAAAAGTATGGAATAATATTTAAAAAAAAAAAAGGTTATAAAGATTATTCCATCATTTTAAATAGTTAACATGTGACAAATATGCAAACTCTGCGTAATAATATAATGTTTAATTATCTACGATCAAATAATACTGAACTAGCTGCTACTAGCTATTATACGTACCTATTTCATGTCTATAAGATTCATGATTATACAGTATAAAACAATACAATTGTATTAAATCGTCTTTAATTTAAGCTACTTGGATTTTTCATAGTAGAAATATTCAATTACTTCCAATAGGATTTTTAAATTTTAATGATTCTATGCAATTAAAAGGTTAATATATTATATAATTGTAATTCGCGTTTCGGTGTTAAATGTAATAATTAAATAATGCATAGAACCATTTTTTTAATAAGCTTTTAAACATTATATTGATGATCGATGTTATTTTAATATATCTACCATGTTATATTATTTTTAATTGAATTATTTGCATAGCCTACGTTTATAAATTTAAAGTTGTATTTAATTGTTACATACAAACAAAACTTTAAATAGGTAACTATAATAATAACAATACATTACCACAGGTCATCAAATTAAATGTTTATGGTATGAATAAAATAATTATTAACTGTCACGTTGAAAACGAGTAAATAACTTAAACGATAATAAAAGATTTTTGTTTTAAGAATTTTGTATTTTATAAATTGTTAATAATCTAATAATTTTATTAGGATGAGTACTACTTAAATGTGGTATACCTATATAAATAATAATTTATATCCAATTTAAACTTTATTTGTAATATTGCATTGTTAAAATTTTGAAAATAAATGAATATGTATTATAATTATTCAAATGCAAATATGTATTATTATAAGCAAGAATATGTATTTTCTAAATTATTGCCATTAAAATATAGTAAAAAACATTAACAATTGATTACTGATGATTGAAAAAATGAAAACGATAAAAATATTTGGCAATATTTTATCATTGATAGATCATTTATATTACTATTTACATTTTAAGCCTAATTAATGATTATTCATAAAAACATGAAAAAACGAATGTATGATTTAAATTGGTTACATTGAGTAACTTTATGCGTAAATTTTAAAACTTGAATCCAAAAATAAAAATTAAAAAATTAAATATTTAAAAGTACCATTTTTATTGCTATATATATATTATGTAACTTTTTATGCACTCTTTCCAGTCCTCCATCTAAAATAAAAATATCATAAAGTTTTAAAACCAATACTACTAAACAAACTTGATCGATTGATTACTGCATGGATTATTGTTGTATAAAACTAGATTATAAAGTTATAACTTATAAGTTATTATTGATATAATCTGATTTGTACGAAAATATACATAAACTATAACAATTGAATATAACGTAATAAAATAATAACTAATGTAATCTAATAAATAATATTTATTGTTGTTACGGAAATATATATATTTTTTAAACAATATATCGTCCATACAAAGTAGACAGTTGTCTTTAGAGCGATTTAAATTATTATCCAGGAAAATAATTGGTTATAACTTATATAATTAATTGATATACACTACTATAATAAATGATTTTTCAGTGATGCATTAAAACCAGTTAAGTATAGCAGTTTAACATTTAGAAACTAGAAGTATTATTTTAGCATCAGGACTAGTTTTGGCATTAAACTTAGTACAGGCACAAAACTCATTGATACTTATTATTCAGGCAGAAGATTAAAGAAACTAATGACAAATACTTTTATTATTATCTTGTTGCTATATTTATAATTTATTAATTTAAATAAGCCAAATTACATTTTTAGTGTAATTATTTACTTTTAACTTTTTATTTTTAAAAATATTCCGTATTAGAATAAATATTGAAATATAATATATGCATATTATCATATTAAGTATTGTTGTTTACGTGATAATATATTCCAATATTTAACCATTTATACTTTTATTGTGGGAATTAAATTAAACCTAGCTATATTATAGCTTTATACAAAAAAAAAAAACATAAAGTTATTTAAACTCATTTATATATTTATAATTATATATTCGATATTAAATAAATGATAAATACACGCCTGTGGACGTTATGACAATAATTAATGTATCTACTATCTTCAATTGAAATTAAATGTTTTGTAATAAGAAAGATATTTAGGAAGAATATAATGCTGTTTAGTGATTCAACACATTTACACAGCTTGATAAAAGTTGCTATAAAAGCGCGGAGAGGATATAAAAAGGAGAATGTTCGGAGTCAGAGATTGAGTCACCGTCCTTTTAAATGTTAATTGTTGACAATACAAATTAACTTTATGTAATTAAATAGGAAAAGGGAATCTAACAAAGAATAATAAACGCATTTTGTTATCAAAGAATATGATTACAGCTCTAAGGAATCGGGACAGAATGCGTTTCAGGTTCACAGTTCAACAGATTTTCGTTACATATTTAGTCCATTTAAAACAAGGTTAAAATAATAAAAAAAAATTTATCAATAAATAACTTGGTGCTAGTAACCTAGTGTATGTAATTTTTAAAAAAAAAAAAATACTCGTAATCGTAATCGCCTATATTAATTATAATGACGGACTTAGCATACTTAGGTAGATCACTAAAAAATAATTTGTTTGTAATCTGATTCTATTTAAAATAAATGCATTATTATATTTGTTAATAAGTATATACAATTGCGTAAACAACATGTGTTTAGTGATCTTTACGTGTCACCAGTTAGCCGTTAATAGTTATAGATAGGTAACAATAGTGTGAAGTCGGAAGGAAAGCTTAGTAGGTTTGGTAGTATTTATAGGTATGTTGTTAAAAAAAGAATGTCTGCTAATTTGAAATCCATGATCGATTTTGTTTACGTTTTTAAAATCTATTCAACTAGTATATTATTGTAATGTGGTTTTCAATAGTTTTAATACATTAAATACATTTTTAGTGTATAGAATATAAACTATAGATATTTAAACAAGTTGAACTGGTTTTGTAGAAATGGCCTTCTAAGATGATAAAACATATGTTTATCAAAGAACCATTGTAATTGTATATCCAGCTTGATGTGTGTAACTATATTTTTAAATCCAGTCGATGACAAATTTAGCCATTAAGTTTCATTTGCAGGGTAACACATTTTGTCTTTTTAGATAGAAAATGTTTGTTTTGTAGAAACTACTTAAAAATAGTAATTTTTCGATTTTCGTAATAGGTATTATTTTTCTAAAAAACCTAACAATTAATTTTGATTATAATTATGTTAAACTTTGGCTTTTATACTAAATTAATTTTGATATTAATAGTATGTAAGAACAATTTTGGATAATACCAAATCCCTAGATAGACCATAGTTCATAGTCTAAATAAAAAAAAATAAGTTTTTATTCTGCACAATTAAAATTATCTTAAATTATAAGTATAAAATAGTAGAATAAACTATGATAGAGTTCTTATCATATTAACATATTATTATATTTACTTACATACATACTACTGTAGAATCCATTATGTTTTTTATACGACACAAATTATTAAAATACCTACAACTTATTGTTTATTTATTAGAAAATATATTATGTTTAAAAGTTTTGAATTAGAATGAAATTTGTAAACATTATTCATTTTTTAACTTTAAGTTTTATTTTAAAAGATGAATATTCTATGTATAGAGACATTCAATCTTCTTTTATCATTTAAATAATTCAGATTTTGACATACGTTTTTATAGCTAAATAAACAAGTCTTAACAAGTCTTTTAATGCGTTCTTCAATAGCTTTATGATTGAACTTTGCTCTACCACCTAACGCGTTATCAATAATTTTAGTACACATGTACACCCACAGTTTCATTCCTATTCTGCATTATATCTACTATCAGCCTTTTAATTAAAACACAATCTACAAAGGTTGTTATTTCTTTGAGGTATTTGCTTTTGTTGCGTATTACATACTTAGTGAATACCATGCAAGACAGGAAACGAATAATTTTTATTTTTACTATTATGGTATTTTTGGTATCGATTTATTTTGTTTGAATCAGATTATTGAGTGTCTCCTTGAATTATTTATAATGAGCTAACTTATTTTTTTTTTTGGTAATAAGTAATGACTAATGAGCAGTGACATTTGTTTGATAATTATCAATTATGTTAGAATTTGATAGTATAGAGTAACTATTAGACTAAAATGTGTAAAAAAATAAATGCAAATTTATTTATGTTGCATTTATTTATTAGACTTTTAGATTTAGATTTAGATAAATTTATATTATAATGTGTAGTTTAAATTACATATCGTCAGTGTTATTAAAATGCACGGCTTTTGTTTTTAGTAAAAACTAAACAATGATATAAAGTATAATATTTTATAATTTATAAAATAAAAAATAAATATAATTGTTAGGTAAATAATAAAACATTTTATTCTTATTATTAACTATATTTTTGATAATATTGATATTTAATATTATGTAAAATGTACATAAAATATATATAAATAAATAAATAAATAAATAAATAAATAAATAAATAAATAAATAAATAAATATATATATATATATATATATATATATAAAGTAATTATTATATTTTTATATGATGCAATATATGATTCATTCGTTATCCATTATAATAAATAATAATAATGTATAGAAAAACAATTGTTTTATTATTAAATTAGTTCTCATTGTATAATATTATACATTGATACTAAATACTTGGAATTTTATGTAAGAATGTAAGATAGCACTTAGAACACCAAAATAGATTTAGTTAGGTATATGAATTTATAAAAAAGTGTACTTATTAGTTGTTAGTCATTATTATTTTTAAGTATATGAGGTGCAAGAGAAGTGAGAACTATTAGTAATCTATAAAATAGTTTGATTATTTCAATATTTTTTAACCACTACAATACGTTACGTACACTTACAGTTAATGTTATAACACGGAATTAAATTAAGTAGATACAAAGTATTCTTATAAAGATTATTAAGATATAATTATAAAATTGATGCTCTAATTTCAGTACGAATAAGCATAAATTGTACCCAACGAAAGGAAAAATTTGTAAATTGCGTCCTATATATTTCATGTATACATTTCTATGTAGATAGTAAATTGCGCCTAGTATACTTCAGGTATACATTTCTATGTAGTAAATTGCTTCTAGCAGAGATATTATTTTCATGATAGCCATTTAATATTACCCACAAGATATCATGAGGAGACGACAATCAAATACTCTCCAAAAATAATTTTTTCGCTTGGTTAAGTAAATAAATTAATAAAAAATTAAAAAATGAACTTATATTCAGCTCTTTAGTCATTGATATCGATATTATAATAATTAAAGCGATAAACGTTCGGGTTTTACACCAATAAATGTACAACAGTGTATAAAATAGATATAGATGAATTCAAGGTCTTAGATAGTATATATAAGCCCAATTTACTATACCCATTTTAGAAACCGAAAAATGCCAGGCGCAATTTACTGTACAGAAATTAACATATATATAATATATATATGTTAATTTCTGTATATGTATATATATATATATATACACCTAGGTATATAAATTAAGAGCTGAAGGGATAAGTAATTAGTTATTAATGGGTATAATTATGTAACTATTCGTACCTATATTGAAACTGTATAGAAATTTTATGATTAGTATAATTTTGTATTATAGAAAACAAAAATAACATTATAATAATAGTCACATTGTAATATGATTATTAATTTAAATTTGTTTGTTTTAACAATAATAATTCAAATGCTTAATAAGCATATCAAACAAATTATTAATACCATACCTTATTCTCCATTCATCACTTATGAAGTTTCTGTAGATCCAAAATAAATATTTTATATTTTGCTCTAACTAGAAAGAAATTTACTGCATAAATATTTATGGCTGGCTGTAATTCTCTCACCCTTGTTTTACGAGAAATAATACGTAGATTGCTGAATAAGTAAGTACTGGAAATTTTTGAACTAGAATTTAATTTTTGCATTGTATACGATAAATATTAATTTTAGCTTGATTCTGTGTTATCGTTTATTATTTTTCTGGGGTAATTTGCGCGACCGACAGGTGGATAATATTATATAATATGTATTTTGCGACTTTTCTTACCTATTAAATGATAATTCGTTCATTTTTATAAGATAAAAATGATAATTTGCAAAATTATCCAAATAATCGACATATCCAATAAACTCACAACACTAATATATATTATTTGGAATTTTAATATTAAAATAACTGTGCTAAATAATATAATACATAATTTTAAATGTTTGTTACCTATATGCAGTTTGAATGAATTCCAATGATATATATTCAGGGTGTGGTTAGCATATTTTAATTGCTTTTGAGTATAATTTGTAATATTAGTAATTTCCATTTCCATACTGTTGATTATTTTATAAAATAAACTAATACTTTCCTATAAAAATGGATGTTTATATTATATCAATCATATAATTTAGAATCAATCTGATTAAAATATGTTATGATTCAATATTACGTTTCAATAATAATAAAATATATTATATTTATTAAGCATTTATATTTTAAATGCTATATTTTTAATTTTATATTGTTTTAAGTTAGTTTTTTATTTTTTAATTAAGAATATGAATAATGAATTCAATTTATTTAATAATGATTAATTTACAACTAAATCTATATTAATCTATCTAATTCCAGTTCCTAGAGGATTGAAAAAATATTCATTATTGATAATTCTGGCCCAAGTGTTTCAAATAAGTCATCGAATATTTAGTTTTTATTCCTAATTTTACAGTCAATGATGACTGTTGGGTATTTGTTTGATGGAAAAAAGGACGACATATCTCATACATTCACACATAATAGAGGTTTTTTGGGTGACTTCAAGTGTATAAAAGGTTAGTAGGTGCGTTCAAAAAATAGATAATTTACAAATGTTCAGTGATTATTTTAACTCGCATAATATATAAATGATTTATTACAGGCTATTGTATAAAACTGAAATTGACGGACCATTGAAATATACAGGTGGTCTTTTTTTTTAAAATATTTCACTTTAAATAATTATTTATTTGAAAAAAATTGTAATATAAGATGTACTTTATTAAAAACATCTAACTAAATAAAAAACTTATAAATAATAATTATGTACTTATATTAAAAATGTGCCTAGATAGCTTGTTTTAATTAATAATAATTATTATTTATTTTGTGTAAGTATTTAATAGACAATAATTAGTTATTTTTATTGTTTCAACCACGGACTTATAAAACAACTAGATGGCTAACCAGCATTATATAGCATTATATATGATGCCATTCGCCATTTATATTGTAGAGTATTTTAACGGTGTTATCGATAACTCTTATTAATTAATAATTAGTATTTAAATGGATGTTCTTTCAAATTGTAATGATTTCTTTGTTAAATAGTTTTAATGTACTAATTTGTTGACTAAATTATCACTATAAAATTTATTATTTGACTTAGATATCAGTTAAAATTTATTCACCACAATATAATCATATTAAATTACGATAATTATAAGTATTATTATATTAGTTTGGAGTAGAGTAAATTTTTTAATCTTCAATTTTGAAGTTTGAGGGTAATTTTTGATAACAAATTGGATGTAGTTGATGCTTTAGGGGTCGTAAAATTTGGAACTCTAGTTTTCAACAAAATCGAATTTGTTATTTGTTATAATTCAAAAAGGAATAACCTTACTCACTTAATATTTTTGCTAATTTATTTTAGCTAATTAAAGACATTTTACATTTTTGACAAATTAAATTTTTTTTTGTTTATGCCAATAGTAAGAAAACATTTATAATTAAGTCAAAAAGCTTCAAAATTTAATGCATAATTCCTCATATGTTGTTCTTGTAGCAATTTAAAAAATATATCGAATATACATAATTACAATTTATTTTATGATCGTTTGAATTTTAAATGTTAGACAAAATTAAATAAATATTTATGCAATAAATAATTATTTTTTATTAACCACTTTTAATTATTTTGTTGTGTGTAATTCAAAAAGTATATACCGTAGAAATTTGAAAGATTCTACCATTTGAATTATAATTTCCTATACACAATGTAATTTTTAAAATATTTAGAATAACTTTAAGCTGTTTATAGGTATTACGAACATATTAACACTATTTTATGGTACTTTGCTATTCATTTTAAATAAGTTAGTAACGATATTATAATATGATAAACAATAATAATTGATAATATAATAACGTTTTTGCCATTCAAGTTCAACCTACTTTACCGTACTAGTACGTAATTTTCAATTAGTAGTATACATATTAAATATATTATAAAATAAAGACTTATATACCGTATCCACTCATCAGAATCGTTTTTTATACAACGAGTTGTCATTGAATTCAAATTTAGGAATCCATTACAGTGACTTACTTATTGACGTCATACACTCAAAACCTACTAAACAGCAGAATGAGTTCCTTGGTTCACTATGCTGCCGAGTGCTGAGTTACAAACAAAATGTATTTATTTAATGGTTTACTAAAATGTAATGAACCAATCTACGAATCATGAGCCAAGACCATTGGCTCACTATTGGTTCATTAAATGTTTAGCGATTGCAACTTATTCAGCGTGATGGGTTTCTATATAGAAATATTTATATTTAGATGTTCCTACTGCCTATCCATAATTTATTTTTATTTTAACGAGTACCGTTGTATAAAACTTAATTTACATGGTTGAAATGGTGTATAAATATGTTTTGTTCGATTTTGAAGTTAGATACCAATAAAGAATATGTATATTTTTAGAGTTCTTAATATCGATTTGGGACTGGTCCCTAGGGTCCTTACTATCAACTCAACTATTTGATATATTGGTGACATAGTTCATAAACTATCAAAGCTTCAACGCTCCATTACAGTGTATCTCTATTCTTTTCTTTAAAATATTAACATAGGTAAGTAGTCTTTTATTTTATTTCTAAAAAGTATTATTTTAATATTTATTGTTTTTACATTATAAATATACAATCTATAAACTAATTTTACAATATGAATTAGTGCTATATATATAAAAAAAAAAAAAAATTAGTACTTGCCATTAATTACTTGGAAAAAGGAGTAATTCGACAGCTATACTTTATATATTTTATATTGACTGTAAATATTTGAATTCGAAGATATATGAATAACCTATATACTATATAGTATACATATAAGGTAAATTAATATTCTTATATTTATTTAATATACTATAAGAAATACTATATTGTTTAAATGATGTTAATAACATAATAGGAAAGGTAAAATAAAAATTATACTTAAATTAATATTTATATAAAAGGTGATTCATTAAGTAAGCATGTTCATCTCAATTTTTTTTTTAATGATTAATTTATTCAAATTTTGATATTTAGAGTTTTTAAATAAACTTACTTAAAGACATGTTTTAAAGTTCTTGAGATTTTTTGCACTATTTAAGGAGTTGCTTGTGGTGATACAAATTTCTGTCAAATGAGAACCACTTTTTCACTGTAGATTATTTAGTGGATAATTATTTTAAAAATTTTAATGTACTTAATTCAAAATTCGAAAGCGTAATTTCTTAGTTTTTTAAATGTTTATATTAAGAATAATAGGTTCTAAAAACGATTTTATAAAAATATAAAATAGATAAAAACTACTCGTTCGAATTTTGATTCTGATATGTTAACATTTTTAGAAAAATTCTCCACTAAATAATACACTATAGAAAAGGGGGTTCTAATTTGAAAAACACAAGTTTGTATCTCCATAGGACACTCCTTAAATAGTATAAGAAATTTCAAAATTTCAAAATATAGTCTTTAAGTATATTTGAAAATTCTAAAAATCAGATTTTGAATAATTGCATTATTGAAGAAAAAGGGGGGTGAGCATGCTGGCTGAATTACTTTATACAATATTATTAATGTATTGTTATTATTTCTTTTAATTTTTATTTATTAATATTATCATTATAATATAAAATATTTAGTATTGGTTTATTATGATGTATGTTCTTCAGTAGTCTAGGTAATTCAAATCACTTGTCTAGTCATTTTGTTATAAAAATCATAACAGTTCTAATTTCTAAGAAGTTTAACTAAATATGACCTTTTATCAACGGTTATCGTTTTATTTAAAACACCAAAACATATCATTTGAATATGTACAATGTATAACTATAGCTTTATAATCATACAATTATTTTGGTAGACAAATAATTATTCCATTTGTTTAAAAAATATTTTTACATAATTATTTCATTCAATAACCAAGTCTTGAAGTAATATTATATTAACCGTCCAATATTTTAATATTACATAATACGTAGGTATTATAATATTTTATCTTTATATTTTGATTCATCTATTTATATTGATTTTATAAATTGAATCATGACACATTAAAAAAAATAAACTGAATCAATGATTCAGTTTAATTGATAGGATATTTATTGAGAGGGGGTGGTTTGTATCATCAACAGAAATAGTGTTATGTATAGTAATTACTAAAGTAAATTTATTAACCACACAGTTGATTAGGGTTGGGGGTATTGTAAAATATACCCCAGGTCTTCTGAACGTTCATAATGCAATTATTTTATGTTCACATTAATCATTATGTGTATACTCGTATTTACTGGTATTAACAAATTATTTATCATCAAACAAAAGTAAAGTGTGATATATTTTTATTTTCAGATTACACTGTACAGCTGCAGTTGGAAACTTATGCTTTTGAGATATTTAAATAAATATAAAGTATAAAAATACTAATTTTATAATGATGCCTAATCAAAACTTATTTATATTTTAAAATATTATGGGTTTACACATCTTAAAAATCGATAAATTTGGAATTTTATTAGTTGATAAATATTTATAAATTTTTAACAAGTTATAGTATTACTTATTTTATTTTTTTACCTATATACAAATAAAGAAGTATTTTTACTTTTTATCTCATTTTATAACTACGTGTAATATTATTTTTTTAAGGGAATCGTATCACCTGTATAAAATTGCAAAATAGAATGTGTTATGGATATCATTAGTTGAAAATAAATTATGTAATAAAACATGCTTTTAACATGTAGGCAAAATGAAACGATTTGTATGAGAAATATTTTTAATTGATTAATTTTATTATGGTTATAAATATATTATAAAATAAAATAGTATAACTGATTTCCGTGGTAGAAAATTAGTAATTATTCGTTCTCCAAAAGTAGAAATTGTTTTTTTTTAGTTATCTATTAAAATAGTGGTTTTAAATATTTTAGATTCATATAGATTCATTGTTAAGAGTGAAACAAAACTACAACTTAGATATAATGATAGTGAACCGTATTATATAATTTTTTGTTTGTTGCAATATGTTAGGTTACAGATTGTCCGTCATAGGTTAGGTTAGGTTTTAATATTCCTCATGACCTCTCTATATAATTTGTATGATAGTCTTTAAAATTTTAATTATTTTTAATTATACTATTAATTATTATAATATGCTCAAGTTAAATTGTAAATAATTTTAATATCAATATTTTATGCGGTTTTAGGTAAGAAATATATAATAGAGTAATCTTCTAAGTGTCATTTTACTTATTATGTTAGCAGGTATATATTTTTAATGTATACAGAGTGATTCACCAAGCATACTTGCCTTATTTTTCCTTTTATAATAAATTTATTAAAATGTTGATTTTTCGAATATTTAAATATTAAGATTATATTTTAAAATTCTTCAGATTTTTTTACCACTAAAGGAGTATTTTATGGCGATATAAAACTTCTATTTTTTAAATGAAACCCCATTTTTTAATATAAATTAATTAGTGGATATTTTTTTGAAAATGTTGATGTTTTTAATTCAAAATTCGAATGATTAGTTTCTCAGTTATTAAAAAGTTTATCATAAGGGTAATAGTCCTTAAAAATGGTTTAATAATATAAAATATTATGAATTAGATTAGATCTGGTATTTATTATATTTGGAACATTTTTAAAAATTATTAATTTTATTTAGTAAAATGTTCAAATTACCATATCCTTCATATCTTACAAACCCATGGATCTATCATCCTTAGTACACAAAGTCAAATAATTTAAAAACTAATCGTACAAGTTTTGATCTTCATATGTCAACATTTTTATAAAAAATATTCGCCAAATAATTTACAGTACTAAAAGTAAAATCTTATTTGAAAGACAGTAGTTTGTATCTCCATAGGATAATCTTTAAATAGAACAAAAAAAAAATAAGAATTCGAAAATATGGTAGTATATTTAAGTATATTATATTATATCTTAAAGTATATTTATAAATTCCAAAAATCAGATTTTAAATAACTGCATTATTGAAGAAAAAAATGGGGGTAAGCATGCTTAGCGGATTACTCTATTTATAGAAATGAATATTAAATAAAAATCCAAAGACTTATAGTATGATAATTCAAAAAGTTTGAACTCATTTTATTTTTTAAACAATTTGAATAGTTGATATAATTATTAGAATGTTTGCATTATTGTTCAAACTATTTAATATTAAAAAAAAATTATTAAGTAATCGAATGTTTTTAAATGATTTATTTTAAGAGCCTCCAAAGTACAAACATAGCAATTTTTATTTTTATAAAAATATACAGTTAAATCGTAATTGCTGGAACGTATGTGCTAGCGTAACAATAATTTATTAACATATTTGCATTGTATAGCTTCTATTAATCACGTATAAAATATATGTATTTCAAAAGAATATCAGTAAGCACTTACCCATAGAACGTATAAATTATTCGATATTAAGCATTGATGTTTTACTGACTTTTATTGTAGTTAAATACACCTACGATTGTAGATTATAATATACGAAGCGTGTAATATGTACTCGTGTATTGTGTGAGTTGGTTTATACCGTGCAACATTAAATAAATAATGTGAAAATACGAAAAGAAAACAGATGATACCGCGAGCGATTAAACGCGTCGGCCAACGGATAATTTATTGCAGTACCGGAAGGAAAATATAATATTATAATATTATAAAATATTCAATAGAACTGATAAAAAAAAAAAAAAATTAACCACCGAATTTATATATAGGTGGGCAATATAACGCCGTGGACAGACGTACGGTGCATGTATTCGTCGAGTGCGGTTCGTGGCAAACGCATGTGCAAGGCATACGGCCGCCGCTGTTAATGTGCCTCTCTCTATTGGCAACTTGATAACAGAACCGTCGGGGTACTTTAATGGAAACGGCGTCTCGAGCGAATCATCGTTCCGTTCCGCGCGCGAGTCCGTCACCCACTCAGGCGAATTAATCGCGAGAAGATCAGCTTATCCGATGGTCGAGTATATGATATTGCATTGTTTTAACGATCGTATTTAATTGTTAATATAATATAAAAATCCACGGCACTTGAAGAACCGCTACCGGACGACGCCCGGAAAAAATAATCGTACAATATTATGCGGTTGTTTACTCAAAAGGTAGGTGTCGTAGTGCTAATAATACTATTGGTGTACTCCAGCGATTTTCAAAATGTGTTCCGCGGATCCTAAGAGTTCCGTAGGACAATCTCAAGGGTTCCGCCAGATGCATGTGAATATCGAGAAAATTATTCTATATTAAACTCGGAAAAAAAAGTTTATGAAAAATTGAAGTTGAATTGGAGTTAGAGACATCGGGGTTCTACAAAATAAACTATTTCCGAAGGGTACAGTGGTCGTAAAAGTCTGTGAACCGCTGGTGTACGTCATCTATATTTCGTCCATTGGTGAAACTGTAGAGATGAAATTTGCTACAATCATACTATGTAGTTATATCGGAGAACCGTTTTTTAGCCACTAAAAATTTGGCATGTTAACGGGGCCCAGAGATTTTTTTAAATTTTAGGTATTTACACTATAATATACTTGTAAGCTGTCGGTTGAGTCCAAATTGTTTTTATTTTAAGAACTGTATAACATTATACTACGGGAATATTGCTATGAGAGGTTTGATTACCCTATCACCTTCCAATAAAATTTTGCTTGTACCATTTCATTAAATAATTTATAAAAATAGTTTGTTAGGAGGCATATACAAACCTAACCTATGTATTTGTTTTTTATTTCAAAATAACAGTGATGTGGTTATAAAATTATGTTTTTTTTTAGTTATAAGGAATGTTTATTTTACGTAGGTTTTCATGAATTCATATTTTGCAACGTCCTGTAACTTTTCAGATTAAATTGGTCCTATCTATTATAATTGTATTATTAATTGACCTTTTTATTACCTGTAATAATTAATAATTTTCTTTTACCTTGGACATATATGCCACTCCAAGAAACAAGAAAAAAGTCAACAATCATATTTACCAATGATTTACTCGTTACCTATTTATATTAAAAGATTATAAAGTGAAGTAATAAAGACATCGTATTATTTCCTGATTATGAAATAAAATATTATATTGCTTATTATTATATATAGACTCGTAAAATCTTTAACTTTTTATTAATATAATTTTTAATTAGTACTATCATTTATTTTAAAATTAATAGTTTTATAGATTTCTATAGCATGAGTATACCATTCCAATCGTAACCAATAAAATAGTGATCATAATTAATAATAAAAAAAAAATGTTCTTAGTGTCTAAAATTTTGAAACTAGCCAGGTAAATATACTAAAATCATAATATGCCTCTTAAGTAGTACTAATGTGTACATTGTATTTTTCTATATTATACATAATACACAATCTTTATTATACAATCTGATTTTTTTTATTAAGTTTTCTTTCATAGTCATCTCAACAAAGTGCTAGTAGTATCTAACCTTCTACAAAAGAAAAAATACATTTATTATTATTATAAACCAATAATTATCATTTTTTTTTTTTTTTTTTTTTTATAAAAATAATATAATTTATGAATATGTGTGTAGAACTATGGTTTGATATTTTAAAATACTAATTAAAAATCAGTTGGAAAATGTAGGTACGATCTAACAGTTAACTTCAAATAAGGCGTAAATATATATTATACATTAGATATATAATGCCATATAATTTAAACTATATATAAATTATATTATAGTTTTTTTTTGTGTGGTATAATAAATACTAATATAATTTAACATTTGAGTATTAGGTAATGAGCTTTAGCTTTTTGGTTTTAAACTTATATTGATACAAGAAAAAGTTGTATTCACATTGAGCACCTAATATCTTTTCTGTATAATTTTGTACAATCTAGTCACTATCTTTTCAATTAATATTATTTTCTTTCTACCCAAAATAAAAACTCTCATAATCGTGTGTCTACAATATTATGGAACCAATAATAGTTTTTACTTCATTCAGTTTATGATTCTGAGTAACACTCAATAATGTCAAAATTATCCTAGGTATACATATCTAACTTTTATCTACCGTGCTATTTAATATTTTAATATCTGATTGTCCTATCACCTAATTATTATTACCTCATATATTTTAAATTTTAATATAAATTAAAAATCTATTTTATTTTAAAATTCAAACTCTGTTGCATTCAACTTTTATTATTATTGTTATATCATTTATTACAATATTTATTTTCAAAGTAAAACCAACATACAGTTATTTTATAAATAAAATTGTTATTGTGTATTTGTGTAAATGTTTATTATAATGCTTATTTGGAAAATAAAAAACACGATTTTTATAATGATATATTTTTAAAGATTAAAACTAAATCATCCGTGTCTATAATTATTATATTATATGTTATTTACTAATTAAAAAATTTAAAATAATGTGTGTTGCTGTAATTTTTTATTTTTATTTGCTATATGATTTTAGTATCTTACAAGTTGTTATAGAATTATAGTGTCATGATTTTGTCCAAACTTTGATATTGAACCTAATCACGTAATTCACATACATTACATTTTCTTAATGGCTGTTTTGACAATATATTTACTTAGGATGTTGATAAATTTGAAGTTCATGTTATGTAGTTTTAGATTCTGAGCGGACGGAGAATGTATTAATTTTACGATGCGTGTTTTTTTCTATCCGTCATCACATTTTGGGGCAGTAAAAATGCTCTGATTTTCTACTTCAGCATCTTTTTTGAAAGGAATGTGAATTTAATAGGTAATTTGGGGGGTCTGAAGTGAGAAATTCTCAGTAGATTTTAAAAGCCTCGGGAAAAATAAAAACAAAAAAAGCTGGGTAATTGGGTACCACTCTGTTGTACATTAGGTGTCTAGAGAATGTCACTGTAATGGATGTGTAAATTTGAATTCAATGATACAAAAAACGATTTTGAACGAAGACGGTCTGTCAGTTTACATTACTAAGTGTATATTATGATACTATATATATGTTATATATTAAAGTAATTCATTTTACTATTAGTAATACAGTAAGTTAAATTAACTTTTACCGAAAACATTGCATTTGAAAATGTCATTGTGTGTATAAAATATAATAATATATTTTAAAAGTTTCAAGAACTCACAAATAATATTTTTAAGTTATAACGAAATAACTGAAAAATATTAATTATTATATTAATTATTAACTTTATAAAAAACCTTGTTTTAATGTTTCAATCCTTAACTATAAAAATTTAACATTTTATAAATTTCTAACTCAAAATAGTTTGCAAATTTTTGTGATCTTGATGAATTTTGTCAAAATTCTAACTTCAGATGCTTATAAAATCTATTGTGATTTTCTACGCTTATTTTTTTAAAATTACTCTAATAACAACGTATGTGGAATTTTTTATATTATTAACCATTTTTAAGGTTTTTGATCGAGAACATTTTTATTTATCGATAATAATTTTAAAAAAAACTAATGAAAATTGAAAATGTTTTATGCTAACAAATAGCTTAAAAAGGATCAAAATATTTTGAAAATTTTATCATATATGGAAAATGGTTTTAAAATAATTTGATAAAAATTAAAGTTTCCACAGGTATCATTTTCGAGTTGCACTAAAAAATCTAACAAATAATGGTTTTGCCTAAAAATTTCAGTATTTCCTTGATTTCACTCAATGCTTTTGAAAACTACTAAGAATTTTCCAATTTGATCTTTTGTTTGCACCAAATAGATTAACTTTCCCATCAGAAAAATTACTGAAATTGGAAATCGAAGTATTATTTCGACTACTTATCGTGTACACATACATACAGAAAAAAACACTTACATTATAAAATTAATAAATTTTCAGCTCAGAATCTAAAATTAAGAAAAAATGAAAATTTTTACTCAAAACTATTTTTTTTGACAAAATTAATTTTTTTTTTTTGGTATAACTCAAAAAGTAATTACCGTAAATTCCTTAAATTTTTATCAAATGTTTATATAATCATTTTTCACGGATGATAGAATTTTTAAAATATTTTGACTTATTTTGAACTATTTATAAGAATGAGAATTTTCAATATTTTTTAGTTTTTTCTATTAATATTGATATTATATGTTTTTATAATAGTGGTTCAAAAACATTAATGATACATAGACATGATTTATTATAAAATAAGTAATATAAGCATTTAAATTTCAAATTTTGATAAAATTCATGAAAACAACGAAAAGTTTTAAATTATTTTGTAGTTAAAAATTTATAAAATTTACAATTATTATAGCTTAGGCTTGAATGTTTTATATAAGGTTATTCGTAAGTATTTTATAATAAAACAAAAATTTTTTAAAAAGGTACAATTTTATTTTTAGATATTCTAAATTCAAATTTGGATGAAATTAGATATTTAAACAAAGAATAAAATTTTTATTTATTTTTCTGTAATTTAAAAATATTATTCGTGGGTACTTATAACTTTTAAAGTATATTAATATATTTAATGCACACAATGGCGTTTTTAAATGAAATGTTTTCGGTATACATTAATTTAACCTACTGTTAAATAAATAAATTACTTTAATGGCAATAATATTATAAAATACACTTAGTAATATAAACTGATAGACTGTCTTTGTTCAGAATCGTTTTTGTATGCAATGATTTATCATTGACTTCAAATTTAACACATCCATTACAGTGACCCATCTAGATACCTACTGTACAGCAGAGCGGTTTTCATTGCCCCATTTTCTATTAAGTTGACTTTTTAGTAGTTAATAAGTTATACTTTAAATTATATAATTTTAGATTTTATTACCTATGTTTTCTTTACTTCAGAGTACTAGGATATTTTCAAATATGATTTGGGTTCATTCAGGGTATTTAAAACCAGGTATTTTTCAGACTAACACAAAGTAAATAAATGAAATCATACATTTTTAATTCATACTAAGAAGATTTTTTCGTCTTCACAAAGAAAAAAAAATTATGTTTAATTTTTATGTTTGAAAATATTTAATAATTGTTTAAATAACTTGCTATATATTATTTCGATGTTTCGAATCTTTATATTTTTAATGAAAACTGTCTTATTTGGAGCAACAATGAATTAATGTTTATTTTTATTTTATTAAATTTGTCATTATAATTGAATAATAGTAATAATTTTGAAAAAATATATATTTAAAATAATTAATATATAAAAATAATATTATTTTTTAAAAATTTTTATTTTGTTTAAAATTTGAAAAAGTATTTACGTGTGTTTGAATAAAATTAATATTTTTTTCAATGTGTTGGTATTATTGTTGTAATAAAAATGTTATAATAATATGCAGCTGAATGAATTACCAATTAAGTTTAAAACGAAAATCATAATAATTGCATGTCAAGTTAATACTTCAAAATTTGAAGCCAGTGAATTATTTAATGGATCAGACTAAAAAGGACCTGACTAGACCTTTGTAATGAGAATAATGTTCAGCCAGTTGAAAACTCAATGTATGAAAATTTGATTAAACTGATTGACAAAGTTAAAAACAAATTGAAGGGCTTGCTATAACAATAGTGTAGTTTATGTTATTGATAATTCAATATTTTGACAAAATTAGGTCATTCACCGGAAAAAAATATGGAAAAAATTTAAGTAATTCATGAGTGTAACAAACAAATATTTTTGATTTTTTTTTTATTATTTAATTGCCAGTAAAACTGAATTTATCTGAAACTGAATTTGAGTAAAATAATTATAATGTTTTAGACTTTATTTTGAGATGAATTGTTCAGGTAATATATCAATGATATTAAATTAAATACTTCATAGTTTTGTATGCTTTTGTAAAAACTGAATCTATTTTCAATTTTATTTATTTTATTTTTATCAGTATCATAAAATTTAGTATTTAGTATGGTATCTATTCTGAATTAATTTAATTTCAAGAAGGTAAAACTCATTTCGTTTCCAAAACAACATTTTGGGTTCATAATATAAAAATTTTAATTCATAAAACCTGTGGTCCAACTTTAATTTAATAAAACTGCAGGATGTATTGAATAATTCTAAATGACATCGGTATCGAATTAATTTATTGATGTTATTGACGATCATTAAACCTTAAAGATACGCGTTTTTGTATTTTTCGAATAATATATAGTTATGCTGCTATTACATTATTATATTTATGAATAAAATTGAAAATATGTTTGACAACACTACATGTTTTGTTACTTAAAATAATTGTAGGTACTTACTATTTTTTGGAAAAAAAAATGTGATATATTTAGGTACGTATAATATAATTTTTAGTTGGAGAAACTTGTGTTTAGAATTTATATTAATTTAATTCACTCACCTATATTTTACAAGGGTTTAATATAACCTATATGGACTATTCAAAAACTTTTAAATTATAAAATATGTTTGTATACTCCATGAAAGTGCCTATTGTTATAATTTAGTTTTTTAGTTAAAATGTCGAAACAGACCATGCATGTAACTATAAATAGAGTATACAAAATATACAACTATATAATATTTGTTACATACAAAATAGCCAATATCATTTTTATAGATAATGAACTTTGTTGACTTTTGTAACTATAAAATCTACCATGTGTGGTTATTTAAATTTATTTAATATATACAAAAAAATTATTAGATTGAGAGTATTATTTTGAATTTTTTAAAACAAAATTATGGAAGCCAATTGCGACGGATACCGTAAAAAGTTATATTTCGTATAATTTGATTTATATTTGTTTGACGTTATAAAATAATATTTTCTTTTACAAACTGTACTCCAACAGAATATGAAAATTTTATGTTATTTTTGTAAGTATATAATAGGGAGGACTTTCAAAGTCCTACAAATGGCTTCATGTTTTATAAATATAATTTTTTGTTTATTAATAACATAAAAAAAAAATCATAAATATAAATAAATACTTGGTTTTTGTACTTTTAAACAAAATATATTGATTTCTATAAACAGTTTTAATTGGTTGTAATATTAGTTAAAGTCGAAGTGTAAAAACCGAGTATGTATAGATATATATTATTAAAACATATTATGTTTATTAAAATTTAGAATATATTGATGTATTATTTAGTTATATTTTAAATTTGAACCCGATAATATTATTTCATTAAAAAAAAAATTTTCTAAGTGGTGTTTTGGATTATTAAAAATTTCGAAACTTCCCAGAATTCTAAGCTGTTACTAATTGTATAGAAAACTAATAAAAAGAGTAAATATTACTAACTATGTGGAATATTATATTATAATTTATCACGAGACTATATGAAATGCTCAGAGCACTATTTTCATATTAAAAGTAATTGTTTAACTAATAAATGTTGTTGCTATTATTTTGTTATTTATAACTAACGTTATAAATATGCATAATATAACGAGGAATATTGTGTTTTTTCATTTTAACATAAAACTATAACAAAAAAAAAAAAAACACAAATTTCATCATAAATGTATTAAATTTAATTTCTAAATATAATATTTATAACTAGAGTTCAGATTTTACTTTTTTTCTATTTTTTTTGGTCTAAAATGAAGCTATGCCAGCTGTTATTTCAATTTATACTACTTAAAATAAAATTATTAACATTTTATTTTGCTTTTTTTATCTATTATTTTTTTGGTTTTTTGTGTGATTTTTTAGGTTTAATTTATTAGCTTTGTGTTGAATAATATTTTTTCAAAATGTGTTCGATATTTCTAAATCAATGTATTTAAAAGATCAATATTTACTTTTATATTATATGATATTTTCCAAGGACATGGTTCAATCAATTTTTATCTCATTATAATATATGTGTTTATCGATATAATTTCGATAAGAAAATTATATTACATTTAGTCGGCCTAAAGTAAAAACTTACTAACGGAAAAACAGCAATATTTGGTAAATTAATTTTTACTTTTAAAAATTGTATTTAACACCGTTAGTAAATTTTGAAAAAAAACTAAAAAAAGATGTTTTAATTAATAATTTGATGTTTAGTGCTCCTACACAAATTATAGACTTCAAACCTATAAACAAGATGGCTTAATAAAAAGCTTTTGCTCTAAGCTGACGATTTACTAAAATATCTCAATTTATAAAAATATATTAAATAGATCGCCAGCGACTTTTCTTATATTAAAATATTAATAATTTAATAAAATTCAGATATCATATGTAAAAAATACTTAATTCTTAAAAATAGTGATGTCGGAAGCAGAATTAAAATTAAAATTTACAATAATTATTAAATTAACATAATATCAACAGCTGTCAACTGGCTTTGACTATACATTTTTTAAAAATATTTTTACATTTATTTTCATAAGTATTTTTAATTATAATTTTATATGTTTAATATTTTTATGTATTTAATTACAAATTAGTATATTAAACTAACTATAACTAAGGTATAGTTATATACACATGTTTCATATATTAATACTAATAAAATAAGAATATGACTTACAATGTCAAATAAAATCTTAGCATAGTAAGCCCCATTTCAAAATTAAACACCTTTTTTGTTTATTATATTAAAGCTTGAGAGCTTCAATCTCTACTTTCTCCTCTAGATAATTTTCGTTGAAATATAATCCATAACTGACATTTGTATGAATTTTAAATCAATTTTTTATTGCAATAAAAATAATAATATATTCACCGAGAAATAAAAATTTTAAAACTGTTTTATACAATAGAGAGATATAACCTATGAATAATGCTTTTAATAAAATAAATATTATTAGTTTATATTTGGTATTGAAATTTAAAATAACTTTTTATATACAAGCTAGTTTATTTTCAATAAATAAAATGACGCCACAAAGGCTGGATATGACAAGTGGTTATTAAATTAACGTCAGACTTACAATTTGGTGCGTATTAAGTCAAATCTTCTATTGAATTATGTTATCCTTGATGTAGGCAATGAGTATATATTATTTTGATTTGCAAGTAAATGTTAGCATGCATATAATTTAATAAATGTTGAAAATCGGGTTCATTAATGATAATTAAGTTTTTAATTTTGGGATATTGTATATTAAACTTTATATTCATGTATACAAGCAAAGAAATTATATTACTAATATTATTATTTTGTGTAAATTTTGTACAATAAACAGAAAATACGTCTGCTTTATTCCTAAATATTAGTAATTATCCATATAAATGTATGGTTTAAAATGTAAGGTAAATATAGGTTTATATAGATAAATTAAAAAATATTGTATTTAGAATTTAGATATGAATTATTAGCAATTTAGAAAAGGTGAAAAGTAAATGGTGTTAATATTTTTGAATTGTAATTTATTAAACTTTATGGGGGTTACATATAATTTTAATAATTTAATTTGTATAATTTTAAGTGAAATGGTAAATAGGCGTTGTATTTAAGAAAGGAGTTTTATATTAGTTTCATTACATACTAATTCTATTACTAATATAATTGTATAAACAGATTTTTATTAAATTAGTTACTTATATAGAATTGTACATTGACTTTTTTTTTCTTAATTAAACATAAATACCGTAGCAGCTCCGGTCATTGGTTTGACAGTGACAAATAACATAGTATTAAAGTATTTTAGATACATTCATATAGACTTATAATTAGAGAGGTTTAAATTTCGTTATACAAATTAAATTTTTTTAAAAACATAAATAGATTAACAATTGCAGTAGGATCTGGATTGAGAATTTTGTAGAGATGTGTGGAGCAGAGGGTTTCCTCTCGATATTTTTGATAACTTCTGCATTCGGCGAAGATGTGCTTTATAGTTAGTTAGACCCCACAGGTAGGGCATTTGGGTGGATCGTCTCTTGTCATTAGATGACGATGGGTAAGTGAGGTGTGGCCTATTCTGAGACGATTAATAATTGTTTCTTGTCTTCTGGAGCAATCTGAAGGTGGAGGCCATGGGATTATTGATATTTTGATTTCATTAAGTTTAGTTGTCTACGTTGACTAATGTTGCTGCCACACTTTGGTGGTGTGATTTTTTCTGATTTTTTTTTGTGTCGGTGTATGAGAATCCTGGAATAGTGATAGCTTTAGGTGAGCTGTGTGAGAGTTTTGCGACATTGTCGGCTTTTTTGTTTCCTGCTATGTTGCTGTGCTCGGAAATCCACATATATTGACGTATTATTTCACAAATAAAATATATGTATGTGTTGTCTCAGTCTAAAATAATCTATTAAAATTAGATTTAAATATTAAAATATTCAACATTTGTTATGTCACAGTTACATTTGATTATTCAATTCGTCACTAATTACAATGGTTTCCTTGAGAAATCAACAGCGTCACAACGGTGGCTTAATTAATCAAGTTAACATGGAATTTTCTTTTTCCGTGTCCATTTTTCTTTTTCTGTTTTTCCACTTGATTGGATTCAGGAGTTAGCGTCAGAGATTACTCTTTATTATTTGTTGCTAGATTGAAACCTAAGGTGTTTTGTAAAAGTCTCTATGGAACAAATGGTATTATGTGTTCCTAGTATAATTGATGATGATTATTTAGCCTATCCTTGCGAAAATAAAATAGTATTAATATTTATTTATTATTTAATTGCAAAATAGTAGCTACCTATGACTATGAATTGCTTAATTAATACGGGGTATAAATGTGTGACATGATACATCTGAAATACATATTGATATAATTCAAAACAGTCTTGTGATTTATGAGAGGTGCGTTTAGGTTTTTTAATTATTAAAAAAATCTTTTGACATGGTAAAAGTAAACCCATCTGGATCCAAAATAGAAATAAAATCATTTTTAAGCACACCGAAGTTGGTAACACTTTTAATGTATAATGGCGGTGGCTTCTTAACAGGATCACTGTTCTCAATTGACATTCTATTAATGTTGTTCTTGACTACATATTGCATTTAACACGGTACTGTGAAGGAAGGTCGAACTTTTCAGATAAAGAGACTCTGTCCTCAGAAGAGAAAAGATATGTATTGGAGTAACAAACAATTCAATTTATTTTTGTTCGGTTTAGAAGACGGCGGAGGTGACGAAGATGTCAATAAATTTCGTTTAGGTATGTTATTACGAGATATTCTGATTTTAAATTTAACGTTATATTATACTATATAACATTGTGGCATTATTATTTCGTCTGAGATATTACACGACACCATTTGACTTACGATAGAGGTAACGAGCGCAATACGTGTGTACGATACTACGGTCGACAAAGAACTGAGTGATGTCTTATATTAATTATATTGTACAAAATAAAATAATGTTAAACATACTGTTATAATGTGTACAAATTGTTCATGATTCATATTGTAAACTTTATCATTTATTTATCTGAAATAATTCCTGAATATTCATATATTTATCGTCACGGTTATAGGCTATATATTTTATAGAATATAAATATGCTATACGTTGTTGCTAAGATCAATAATAATACAAATTTGATTGCAATTTTTGTTGTTTGATTTTTTTTTTTAATGTTGTTGCTGGCACATGTTTCGTATTATTTTTAGACATTTATATTAATGTCACGACATAAGTTTCTGTCATTTATTGGAGTATTGGACTGAGGGACTGCTATGGAATTACCATTATATGAAAACAAATATAATAAATATTAAACTCAGCGCAAACTGTTTTTGATTTATTTAACTATAATTATTATAAGACATACAAACAATGAAATGTGTGAAATTTTACGGCGGGTATTGCACCATTATGTCATTCAAAGATATTATTAACACACCGGATAATTTTAATTTATTTTTAATTATCTACTATAAATTCTTTGTATATAAGTACATTGAAAACCACGAATCATTTGTAATTGTAGTGGTATTACTGATAATTGTTTTTAAATAACCAGCATTGGCCATTGGGAGTGATATACATTTATATGTATTTATTTATATTACTTGAAATATATAAAACTGGATATATGGTTAACAAATACGCGGATGATAATTTATAAACGACTGAATAAACAGTTATGAGATATTATAGTTAATTGAGTAAATTGGCAGCAACGATGAATTTTATGTTGGTGGAGTCAAAGTCGGGGTTCTAACTGAGTGATTTATTCAATGATCCCGGGAGTTATGAATTTTCTCTTTTTCGTTACTAACTTAATAATATATGAATATATGATTGTAGTATTTTATCTACTTAATACCTTAAGTACTGATATTAAAACAACTTGAATATTATATTGTAATACAAACATTTCCAATGTTACTAAAAAGAATTATATATATATATATATATATAGGTATCAAATTTTATCTATACGTCTAATGCTCAATGAGTAAAATAAAAAAAATGCCACACGTTTGCGATGAAACAATTGCTTGAAAAGTGCTATATGTGTGTATTATCTTAAATATAATATATTATAACCGATCTCTAAAAATGTGACCTTTTTCTATTATATTCAAACGTTGTTTATATAGAACTATTAGTGAAGGTATTTCAGTATTTGATCTTTGTAACGGATTAGAGCGAATGTTACAGACAGCGATAGATGGAAATAAATAATTAGAAGAGTGAAATGCATGAAAACTAAATTATCGAATTGTAACTTATTCGATCAATGACATAAATCACAACAAATTAAGTAATTATTTTTAAGGAAAAGTCGTTAGTATTCGTTTATCAAGCCAACTTATTTTGATTAGACATGCAAATGGGAACGAATCAAAATGTGTTTTCTTGACGATTTATCGTATTTCCATTACAGACGGTGGATCATTAATTTTACAAGAATTGTGAAACACGCCGTTGGATTAGCAAAAGAATACGAGTGTAAATATATTTTTTTTTGTAATTGAAGTTGACGAATTTCGATTTTGCTTGAAAGTAAAAAAAATGTAGACTTTTATTTTTGTATTTCTATTGACAGAATTCAGTAGGTCATAATTATAGAAATACTGTAGCGAATTGGAGATTTGAAAGAAAATTGGTTTTTTGATAAATTATTACAATATATGACGAAGTTCATGTGATAAGAAAATGTCCAATGTCCAAACAGTAGATTAAGGGCTTTTTAACTCTGTCTTCAAATATAGTAAAAAGATTTAAATTTTAAATTGTAAAAAAGGGGTTGGTCGCCGTCCTGATGTACAATAGAAGTTGAGAGTACAACGTTTGATAAATCATTGTATAGCATATGAAAAACGATTCTAAGCGGAGATGGTTTGTCAGTCCATTATCAAATAAATATATTGCTATTAAATATAATAGTAATTTATTTTACTATTTATAGTGATACGGTTTAAACTATACATAGGTAATAGTATCAAATGTGTCTAATATTTTAAAAATATTATTGTGTGTATAAAAAAAAAAAAATAATATACGAAAAGTTTTTTTGAATTAGAACAAAATAACTAGAATTGTTATTCTTTGTTTGAATATCAAATTTCATCTAAATATCTTTTAATATCTTTAAATATCTTTGAACTTTAAATATCTATAAAATAAATAAAGTTTATATATATTTGGTTACAGTTTTGATGAATCTTTTAGTCAGTTTTGAAATTTTAGTTATGAATATTAAAAATGTTGGGAACTTTTTACTATAAAATAACTTGCAAATTTTCGTGAATTTTTTAAAATCTGTTAAAATGTTAACTTAAAACACTTAATAAATATTGTAATTATGTACTTTTTAATTAATATACCAAAAACGTATGAAAAACCTGGTATTAAAAGTTCAAAGTTTTTGACCAAGCAAAACATTTTTATTAACATGTATAGAAAAACAATTTAAAAAAATCGAAATCATCAAATGTCTATAATATATAGTTTAAAATATGTCAAAAAATATTTTAAAAATATTATTAAGTTTAGACAATTCTAATTAAAATACTTGGTCTAAATTTAAAGTATCTATAGTTATTTTTTTTAAAGTTATATCAATAAAACAAAATTGATTTAATAAAAAAAACGGTTCTGTGAATAAATTACTGTTTATTGATTATTTTGAAAAATACTGGGAATTTTCAATTATGACCTTTTAGAGTACTTACTAAATCCAATTTTCTATCAGAAATCACCCTCAAAGGAGAAGATTGAATCATTTTTTCTACTATAATATGTCGTGTTTTATAAACTCTAAAAAAAACACATTGTAAAATCAATACATTCATTGTTCCGCTTAGATTCTACGAATAATGTTATTTTTATTGGGTAAAAATCATTAAAATAATGTTGGATAATTTTTGATTACATAATATATTATTAATTCGTAAATAATGTATATTAATTTATTTTTTAACAAATATCTCTAGTTTAAGTATTGATTGTGCATATTACTATACAATGATTAGGATTAAATGAAAAGTAAAAATTACCAATTTGAAATTTTTAAATTAAATAGATATTTCGATCCTTTACAGTTATTTATATTGCATTGATATTTGTAATTCCGAATCTTAGTAATAATCAATATTTTAAACACACTCGAAGCGTGAAAACTCTGCAAATGTCGATACTATCAAGAATTAATATTTGTAATAATAGCAAAGTTTATGTCTTATTCGTTAAATCATGTAGGTTCTTTGAAAATATTTATATATGTAAAAATGCATTTTACTAATGTTTTTGTGATAACGAGAGTGGTGGTTGTGTACATTTTTTTTTTTAAACACTTAGCTTGACAAATTGTCATTATTGTCAACGTCGTCTAATATAACGTAGGTTTACGGATATTTCAGAATATTTTATATTATTTAGAACAAGCGTATTATATGCTATATTGTATTATTCAAGTATAATTAACGAGAAACCGTAATCTATGTTTTACAGATAATGAATTGGATGCGGTGAACTAATTATTTGTGGAACATCTGATGACGACAGTTGAGGACTGTTAGTGTGTACGCGTGCACGCACGTATGTGTGTGTGTCGTCTGTTTGTGTCACGTGTGTAGAAATAGTTTCGACGTTATCCATACGACACTTGGAAGCAATTATACCTACCACCGCGTCTGCCGCCGCCACTGCAGTCACCGCCACCTGCACCGTCGGTACCGACGTTGTCATGGAAGTGATGGACTCGGACGCCAACACCGTGTTGCACTCGGTCACCAAGGGCGTACACGTCGGTCCGCCACCCGTGGTCACCTGGCCCGGCATGGACAATGTCACGAACGCGTCCATGTTCGACGAGTCAAACCTCCCGTATGACATGAAATTCAACGAGGGCCACGTGGTCGCCATAGTCACATACAGCATACTCATGGTGGTCTCAGCCATAGGCAACATCACGGTGCTGACGATCATTCTGAAGCGCAGGCGCAAGGCCGGCACAAGGATACACGCGATGCTCATGCACCTGGCCATCGCTGATCTGTTGGTAAGAGACCACTCACAATTCGTCGGCTATCCGCGGCTTTTTTGTTATATATTTTATGACAAGTCAAATCTTTTCACCGCCCCCTCCCCCCTGAATCGTTAAAAAGTTCAATTATTTATCAACATATTTATTCTCTAATTTAGTTAGGTCAAACGTTAAATTTATTCGTAAATTTATGATCAAATAAAAAATATTTAGAAAATTAAAAAGTATAAAATAATTCATTAGTTGTCACGAAGAAAAATTATTTCGTCAAATACATTTTTAATTGTCTTTTGTCTTTTGTTGTTTAACCAACAAATTATAAGATGATGGTCAAAACCAAATAAATCGCACGTAACTAAATATAAACGTTAAAAATATAAGCTATTAAAATGTATAACGAAACAGGTATAAAATATTGGTTTTATTTGTTGAGAATAACTTAAATATATATTTGTTCAGTATTTTTGTATGTAATTTGCTTTATTAGATTGTACATATTATGGTGAAATTATAAATGAATTGAAAATTATTGAAATAGTTTATAAATATTTTTAAACAAAAATACTATCTTGTATACTATTTTAATATACTTGTTTTAGTATAATGTGTTTAAGAAAGTGTAATTGAAATTAAATTGTACGCGTGTATTTTTTTATATTATAGGTTACGTTTTTGATGATGCCGTTGGAAATAACGTGGGCATGGACTGTGCAATGGGTGCTCGGTGATCCACTATGCCGTATCATGTCATTTTTCCGAATATTTGGATTATATCTTTCCAGTTTCATATTGATTTGTATCAGCGTTGATAGGTGTGTAGCTTTTTATTAGTTTCAACAGTTTTATACTTAGTTGTAGTTAGACTTAGACATTATACTCGCCGTAAAATATTGCATTATTTATTATGCTCCGCGTTCTTGGTTTTTTAACTATACGTTTTATTTAGACTGTGTACACAGTCAGCGAAATCATAAAGCGAACTGCAAAGTAAATTACGGCATGTCTACACATATGTAATAAAAAATTGATATAATTAAACTTTTATTTTTTATAATAAAATACTGTTCAATTGTTGACAAATAATATTATATGCATTGGTATATATGAACCGAGAAGCTAGAGGGATTAAGTCCAGCCTCAGTCCAGCACTTAAAAGTTGTTTTTTGAAATTGTCGTATGGAGTTATATGGATATGCATTTTTATATTTATTATAAACTTATTTAAAAACTTATAATATGGGTAATAATTACTTACAGCGTAATTATGATTAATCTAAACTATGTATTCTGGTCTAATCACATTTTTCAGTTCTTCATTTATTTATTGATATAAATTAGGTAAATAATAAACATAAATATCGTTATTTGTGAGAGTGGAAATATTTTTTAGCATAATTCTATTGGTTAGGTTGATAAAAAATGGTATATTCGGATACTCAATTTGAGTTTTTTAAATATTTACAAATACTATATTATTATTAATGCCATTTGAATTAACGTGATCTGTGACCACCATCAATAACAAAGATCTGATCCAATACCATTGCCGATTTCTTTGAAGTTAAAAAAAAAAAAAACAGGAATCTATTATAATATTTTTCCTGATTTAATTTTTCAAATTTAAGTGGTCATTGTTTTTAACAGAAATTTCAAATATTTTTGTTCGTTTGATTTCATAAATTATGCCTTAAAAATGATGATACAATAAGTAAATATTTATCTTGTAGTATTTTTTAAAAGCCAATCAACAACATTTTATAAACTAATAATAAACATTTTTTTATGTTTATTTTGTTTTTACATAAATATTCATTAATTTGTCACTAGCTGTTTAACGTTAATATGGTAAAAAATGAATAACGCAAAAATATTTTTGATGTTTTCTTCTTAATAATATTGGAATTACACTTATGAACATCTCATTCTGGTTATGATGTTGCTCATGTTTTTATTTTTATTTTTTTCTATTATGCCTTTAGATAAGAGATATAAGTTATTAACATTGGACTAGTTGCATTAATTATTAAATAATGTCTTGGATTGCCCTGAACTTATTCAGCATTTAAATTTCAGAAACATTTTACGTAATGATAAAAATTAATCTTTATTTTACTTACCTAATATTTCAAGTGATATATGTCTATATCCCCGTCTCATATTTTAATGTTTACTGCTAATACAATAAATAATTATGATTTTTTTTTTAGTCGTGGTTTATTGAACTAACTAAGCTGTTCTAAGTTTATGTAGGTATTTAATAATTTATTATTATTTTTTTTTTTTGTATTTTTGATCTGTATTGATTATAGCATTCTATTTTTTTATTTAATTATTATTAACTGGTTTTTATGTATAGTCAATTATTGACTGTAACTTGTATTTCTGTTTTATGTAATTGTGTAAATTGGGATTTATTTTCCGTAATGAAGATTATTATTATTATTGTTTTATATTCTAGTAACACACTAATATCTAACCCATTTTATACTGTAAAAGTATTCTAACATTTTTAATTAACACAAGATTTACTTATGTCGTCTTATGAGGAAGAGTTTTGAATATATTGTTTATCTGTTGAAAGACTATTTTATCGATTATGTAATTCTTTTTTAAATATGACAATCAATTAATAATTACAAATGATGAGCTTATTCACCAAGGTAGTTTTGGATTTTCTATAGAAGTATGTATGTATTAATAATGAAGTAATAGATCTGAGTAATTAGACACGTAGCACATATCTTTAACTGTCATTTAAGTGGCATCTAAAATATTGCATACTATTAATCTTAAGATTATATTTTATAGATTTATCATGAACATTTTTTCGTTTATGTCCTGTTATAATTTAAAGTTTATATCTAGGCTATAAATTGTATACGTTGTAGTTAATAACATAAGAGTATGATATATATTTTTATAACCGGCCTAAACCCCCAATATAGTATTTTTGTTTATAGTAATTATTCAATATTAGTTATATTAAAGTTTAATCCAAAATATATCTATTTATTTTTATTTTTAATAAAAATCACGAAAAATATAGTAAAGAAAATCATACAGTAGATATCAGTATCCGTAGAATCGTCGCATACTCTAACCGTGACCTGATGATTGAAATAAAAAAGTATAACAATGTGAAAGGATCATTAAAATTAGAACAAAAATGCAATTATGAATAATTAGTGACACGCACGGAGTTTTTTTTTTTAGTAGAATTAATAAGATGAACAAAAAAGTTCAGAATCGAAAAGTACCCAAAGATTTTTAACAAAAAAAAAAAAAAAAGCAAATCACGAAATGATACTGTGTTAAAATATTTAAAACACGATAATTATAAATAAGATTTTACTAAAAAAAAATACTGACAT
>JACXSJ010000232.1:116262-142621 GCA_014851325.1 Pentalonia nigronervosa
ATAAATTGTAATAAAATATTAAATTTCGAATCAAATACAGAAGTTAAATTTCTGATCTAAATTTATAAAAAAAATTATTTATCGGAGAAATAACTAAATGAGGAATTTTAAAGTGCAGAATAACTTTTTTTAATTTTAAACAGAAAATAACGAAAAAAATTAATAAATATGTTAAATAATGTATTATTTTTTATATTCTGATCCATACCTATTGTATTTTTAATGTAATTTTTAGATACTTGGCTGTTTTGCAGCCAATGCGTTTATATCAGATGGATCGTAGAGGAAAGTTAATGATTGCAGTGGCTTGGATTGCATCATTGTTTTGTAGCTTACCACAGGTAACTTATATTTAATAAGGTTATCGTTAGCGCCCAGTTTGTTTATACAATTAAAGTATACTTTAAATTTCCATACATTTGTAAATATGCTATATACTACAGTTATTTGTTTTGTTATTTAAACAGTTTTAAATAAAATTTATATTTAATCATTTCAGCGAAGGCTATTTAAAATGTAAATATTTAAAACTTTTTTGATTATATTCTTCGATAATCGGACTGATGGTTGAGAATGTTGTAGATTTTATTTTATATATGAGTTAAGATTACATAATATTACCATTAGAAAAATATTCTTTTGCATTTATAAGAAAATCACCCATTGAAATATGAACAAACTTTGAACATTTAACTCATTAACAAGATAAAAATGTTTGCTTTATTTACACCGTAGACTTACATATTTCACGTGGAACGACACCCTAATGCCACATGGTACGAACAGTGCGTCACTTATAACGCTTTTCCGTCCAAATTGCACGAGCTGGCTTACTTATATTTCGGCATGTTCATGATGTACTGGTTGCCTCTAATCGTTATACTATTCTGCTACGCTTCCATCATCATTGAAATATATAGAAGGTCCAGGGAATCGATTTGCGGTCAAGGTAAGTTATAGGATTAGTTATAAAACTGGTTTTGAGTATGGGAGCTACTGATTTTATAATTTAGGATGGTAAAAAAATGGGTATTCTTTTTTATTCAACACTATTTTAGAGATGTGGAAAATATTAATTTTATGCCAATCTTTTTCAATTTATTTTTTATATGAAAAATTGAACACATATGATATTTATTATAGAATTGTTTTTTTGAAAACAAAGTTAGTAGATCCCAAATAATTGAGAAATGCAAGCAATCGATTTAAAATAAATATTAGCCATTTTCTGAATCATTGAATTTCTTATTCCTTTATTTTTTTCAAATTTAAAGACGTCCATCTCAGTGGCCCATTCAAATATTCAGCGCCAGTTATTTGTATATAATTTTTAATATTTATTATTATTATTTGCTCAAAATATGTTATTCACAAGGCTTCCAATATGTCAGTGAAACATTATATTTTTAATATTAATCAAAGAATTAAACATCTTATTTATTTATTATTACATTACGAGCTTTGGTCCAAATTAGATGTATAATTTTCAAATACAGAAGCAGTTTATATATATATATATATATATTAACTAAGGTATGTAACGGTTAACTAAAATTAAAGGATGTGTCTTAGTTGGAAATTTTTATCATTATTTTGATAGGCTAATTGCGTGCATTGTTCGTGATAGATCTATGCATACAAAAGGGAATTATTTGAATTATTCGTTTCCTAAATATTTTTATTTCGGTAAGCTTTACACTTCAAATTTTCAATTTATATATAGAAATATTATACTACAACAAAGTTTTAATAGTCTTGATGTAAATATTTATCTAAAACTAATAAATATTTAGTAATATATAAGATTTAATTCCTTTAAACTATTTGAAAAATTTCTTATAATTCGTAAGGGTAAATTCTAAATTGAACAGTAGACTATGCAAATACGGAAACTTAAATACAAGATTTAGTTTGTATGTTAAATAATCAAATATAAAAAGAAGTATTTTATTGAACAATAGAATACTATATATATTGTAGATTATTTTCTTTTTAGTTGTATTACATATTAGAATTTAGATGAACATAGTGCACAACGTATATTTATACATCGTATTGGACGTAGTTAACATATATTTGGATATTGAGGTTTTGTAGTTTAAGATAGTTGAACAGAAGATTGCCATATTAAAAAATGAGATACAAAAGAATCACCAAAACCAATTTAATTTCAGCCATACAATATTTTATTCTTTAGGTATGGTATACGCGAACATGTAATATTATCTTGCCGGATAAGGAACCTAGTTAAAATATGAAAAAAGAAATATTATTCAGTTGAATTTGATCAGTTGATAAATTCATATTAACATACTTCATCGAACTAAAAAAAATTATTTTTATAATCAATTATAACATACGTAAATATTTATAATTTTTAATACCATTACTTTTGTAGGTACAGATAATGTGCGTCGTTTGGGATTCTTAGGACGTGCCAAAAGTAGAACATTAAAAATGACAATTATAATTGTCATAGCGTTTGTTGTGTGTTGGACTCCCTACTACATTATGGCTATTTGGTGAGTGTTTTTTTAAAAATTTAATTTGGAAATCCTATTATGTATTTTTATAAAAATATTAACTGTGATGTCGTTTTAAAAACCAATGCTTATTTAACATTTGATGAATTTAATTTGTTTATTGAAAAATGTATCATAATACTATTATGATTTGCGCTTTTTATTTATTTATATTTTCATAAAGTACAAGTTTCAACGTTAAGCATGTTATTAACTATTACTACCCATTAAATAAAAATAAAATTGTATTCGTGTATGATAGTGGTTTTGATAAAATCGTTCATCGATACGAGTTAATAGCCTTATATATAAATTCAAATTAATTGAATACATTACTGTATATTTGCATTAGTTTATAATCATAATTTACACAGAATCGTTATAACTGTTTTGTGATAAAAGAACATTTAATTGATTGGATTATTTAGAATACTATGTATACAGGACTATAACTACATAGAATAAAAATATATACATTTTAATTTAACAACTTTTCCATTTATATTTATATGAGGGTGTATTATTTATTTCTACAATATTGATTCTTCCATAATTTTTGGTTTAAAAATTAGCTATCAATAATTTATTTTAATACAACATTTAATTCTATTTACTAAATAGGTAAGATACATTTAAAATAATATTAGTAAAAATGAGTAAACTAAGTGTTTTTGTTGATATATAAAAAACCTTATTAAGTTTGAGAGAATCAATAAACTACCTTGAAAATATAAATAAAAATAAAAATAAAACCATTTATGTTTAAATACAAAAGAAACAAAATATATTTATAATATTAATATCAGTTTTAAATTTATTTAAAAATAAAATTAAAAATATTTGTATTGTTTCTAATCACATTATTTTATCAATTAAATTAAACTAACATTTACAATAATTATTCATATGATAAATAAAAAAATGTATTAAAAAAAAAAATAATTACAAACGTGTTATTATTATAATTTTAGTGTTTTTCTAAAAAAATGTTTATGATTTTTATTTTTCTCGTCGATCTTTGGCTTTGATAGTCGATCTTTGGCATAGCTCTGGTAAAATGATAATGCTATTTTTTTAAATAAGCGTTTAAAGTTGAAATGCTAAAAATTATTTAATATTTAAAGTTTCTTTATTATGAAAGCTTAAGTTTAAAAATTTAATATATTCCTCAAACCTTATAAGCAATTACTTAAACTCATTAATCTAAAAAAATTATATATAATCGCGAAACATTTAGATTAATGTTATACTATTGCCTTTAATAAACGCATTGTTTTCGTCAAAAATTAATTTAACCTACTGTATTACTAATTTATTGTAAAATAAATTACTTCGATAGTAGTGTATTATAATAAAATATATTTATTCTTAAAAGCTGAGAGAATGTTTCGCTTAAAATCATTTTTAGTAAGCAATGAATTCAAATTTAACACACCCCAATACCTACTCCTGGTAAGTTACATTTTTTACACCTACTCTTTTTTGAAACTAATTTAAATTCATTTTAACATAACAAAGTTATTTAAACTAAACATATTGGTCTAAAATGGAAAATGTTTTTAAAAGAATTACAATAGTTCCTAGCAGTGGAAACTAATTTAAATTAGTTTTAATAGAATAAACTTATTTATATGCAGCATATTGTTTTTAGAATGTAAAATGTTTTTGAAAGAATTATTATAGTTCCTAGCAGTGGTATTTTATTAGACTTTATAGTTTGATAAACGAAATACAATATCATGAATTTCGGCTTTAACATTTAAGTGTAGTGAAATGTTCAGTTAAAGTAAATCCTGTTTAATTTAATATAAACTACTAAGTGAAGATTCAAATACAGTTTATTTAGCGGTAAACTATTACTATATTGTTAACATTTTTAACCTTAGTAATTTAAAATTTTATAAACCTAATAATGTAATAATGTTTATTTTAACTTCAAAATCTTATTTCCAATTAATTTATAATAGCAGTATTACTGGGGAGACATAGATATCAGTATTCAAAGAACTGTTCTCTGGTTTAATTATTGTTTGTGTTATCACGCGTGTAGTCATTTTGCATACACAATGCGCCGTCTTACAGTATATAGTACTTTAAAATACTAAAATTAATTTGATAATATTGGATAATAATGTACTATAATAGTATAATGTATTCTTTGTGAATGGTATATATTCGAATTTTAGATAGGCTAAAATGTATGCAGTTATAATCAGGGATTACGTCTGTCTATATTGATTAAACTTAATGTATACGACCATCAATAAAAAAAATATGCTTATTTTAAAAAACATACTAATTTTATTAAAAAAATAAAAAATACAATACATACTATAGATACAATACTTTTATTCAAATAACTATTAATAGTATGATATTTGTCCATGGCAATCAATAACATTATTTATGAATCACTGAACTGAACACTTGGTACTAACATACGCCTATGGTGGTATTTTATAGTTTATAAAACATTATGAAAATTATGTCTACGTGTGCTACCATTTTGTTTCAAAGACAAATAAACAACAATATGTTACAATCGAATCAGTAAATCGCGCTTAAAAAAAAAAAAAAAAAATGTTATACCTATCTATATTATTTTTATTTACTTCATATTGTAACTATTGTGCGAAATCAAAACTGTATACATATTTATTTTTATATGAATTTCAAGTACTCAGTTACATTTTATAAATATTATGGAAATAAATCAGTAAATAATATAGTAGTAGATAAGTAAATTGACCATTTAAATTAAACTCAATATTTAAATACATATTATGGCATAAAATGAAAGTTAAATTATTTGTAATGTGCACATTTTTTCATTTGCCATAAAGTGAGCAGGATAATTTTGATAACATTACGATAAATGATTTGCAACTTCATCAATACTCTAACAAATCGTTTAAAGGGAGTATAAGAAATACAATAAGTTGTGCATCGATACATATTCAATACGATTATATTTTATTTGATTGTTATAAATGACAGTATGGCACACTAACTTAACCTACTTTTTATCTATTCTATTGTTTTTCATACTAAAAATAACAAATATAGTGATTACTTATAAAAAATACTAACAGTTTACAGCTGGGACTTTAAAATAGTGTTTAACACATCGTGTTGCTATAGAATTTGGTCAACCTATTGTAGTTTTAATTGAGATTTGTCTTTTATTTATTTATGATAATAATAATGTATATAGTAAGTTATAAGAATAACTAATTTATTAATTTATGCTTAATTTTTAATCACAGACTATTTTTTTTTTATTTTTTAATAAATATAACTAAATATTTAAATAGAATGTATATGCCTATTAATTCATACATAAAAAATATATTTTTTAAATAAATATAGATATATTATGTAAGCCGTTAAGATGTTAAACAAGTAATGATTTTTATTAAAATTATTCGGTGAACACGATGGCATATCAGCTCATTTGCTCTTTACCTATTAAAATTCGCTGTTATTTTCAATTTTTCTATTGTTTAAACAATCCATAAACGAGGGAATCTTTCCTTCAATATAGAAAATTTCCTCTATTACTCCTATCTTAAAATCAGATGACTTTTCCTTAGTGGTTAACTACATACTGATTTCAATTTCATCACACATCGATAATATATTTGAGTCAATTGTGTATAACTGCACTAAGCGTTCACTTAACTACATCCTTATTCTTCAGCAATATAGCTTTAGACCAAGAATGTCTACTATTACTTGTGGAGTTGTTTTCATCTTATTCATTAACAATAGTTTTGACAATAGTCAACAAGTCGATATTATTCTCACAGACTTCTCCAAGGTATTTGATACAGTCGACCATGGTTTATTCATTGATGAGCTGGAATCATTAGGAATAGGTAATCCGCTTCTATTTTAGTTAAGATCTTACCTCTCTGACAAGAAGCAGTTTGTAAAAATTCGTAACGTTTATTCTAGTCTAACAAATGTAACATCAGGTGTACATCAAGGTGGTCACTTAAGACTTATACTGTTTAATTTGTTTGTCAACTCTATCTCTAATTATTTTTTCAGAGTGAAAATTTTGCTATATGCCGATGACATAATTATTTTTCATGAAATAAAGCTCCTCGATGATTGCTCTTTGTTACAAGATGAGCTCAATAAATTCACTAATTGGATTACTTGTTCTGGCGTATCCCTGAATCTTAGCAAATGCCACATCATTATCTTTTCTAGATCCCGAACACCTATCCTTAATAATTACAATATAAATGGCGCTCCGCTTCAACGTGTCTTTTCCATCAAAGATCTTGAAATTTATTATTCCTCCACACTCTGTTTTAGGTACCATATTGAGACGACTGTGTATAGAACTCTAAAACTTATCGGCATTATAAAGCGTAATACTAAACATTTCTCTTCTGCTTATTGTCTTCGATCCTTATATATCTCTTTTGTTTGATCACTGCTCGAGTATGATGTTGTTATTTGGCACCCATATCTAGCAAAATACTATCTAAATTTAGAGCATATAGATTCATAGCATATGCTGTTTTTGTTCTCAAATCACCTGATCCATGTCATAACTATATTTATTTACGTGAAGTCTTAAATCTTTCATCACTTCATTCTCGCTGTTTCCTTGTCGACCAAAACTTTATCATGGCTTTACTCAATGGACTATTGGACACATTCGATATACTATCTAATATCTCCTTTAGAACACCCTCGCTCAATATCCGCAGCTAAGAGCAGTTCTATATCTGCACACTATACATGATACGGTCATAACAACACTATTCACTGCATGCTTCGATTTTTCCATAATTAAAGCACTTTTTGTTAGATTTGTAATTGTTGTGTATTAAATTCTTCGTGTTTCTTTATTTTACTATTTTACTATACACAACCTAATGTTGTAATGCCTCCTGGCATAAATTTTGTAAATAAATAAAATTAAAAATGAAAAATAATTAGTACCTACCAAGACATGTAGTATGGATATTTATGTCTTAATGAGTGAACATAATTTACTGTTAATATTAAATTACTGATAAAACTAAATTATTGTACCTATTAGTTATTGCGCTTAATTATTTAATGCAAAATAATACATATTATTAGCATATCTCCATCACTTATTGTTTTAAAAACAGTTTAAAATAATATTAATTTTTATCATTAGTCAAACCAACTGTTCGTAAATCCGTGAATAATTAGGAATACTACAAAGTAATATAACATGTACCCATTTATTGATAATGAGTATAATATATCATAAATGAAGTAAATATGTTTATATGTTATGTTATTTGTTTTATGCTATAAAGCAGCGTTTTTCAAACCATGGGTCGCGAAATTTTTTTGATGGGTCGTGACTCGCGGTTACAATTACAGTTATTTTAGTCGTAAATTGATAAATAGTATAAATAACTAGTATAGAATAAATGACGTAAAATTATTACGATTATGGAATTGTTTTTATCTTATCGATAAATGTGCTAATGACTAGTGATTACTCAATGATAAAATGGATTATAGTAAAAATCTTATTATATATTATCTTATCATACTTTTTTTTAAGGGGGGGGTGGTCGCGTACCTAATACAGATTAAATTTATGGGTCGCCATTGCAAAAAGGTTGGGAAACGCTGCTATAAAGTATCTTTACTTTATCATTTGTACGTTATGTAGTTAAACATTAGATATATAGAAATATAATTTTAGTTTTTAATTATCATTCTATTATTTCATAATATCGTTAGAGAATAGTCGTAGCTCATGGATAATATTAAATGTACTACAATGGTTACGGTTGCATTATTGTAGATAAAACAAAAGATTTTTTAGTTATTTTCTCCCATTATTTTAGATTATTTTTTTATTCTCTTTTATAAAATAATAAAAAAACCATAGCATGGTCCTTGATATCTTTCCTCTACAAGGAAAATCTATGAATCATAAATATATTTTTATAATATCAAATATCAATAATACATCTATTTTAATACAAATAAGTTAATAAGTTACCATGGTAATGAAAATCTTACAAAATCGTATTTAGTCCAAAAACATATTAAATATAATTTAATAATTATTAAATTTTAATATTTATGTTAAAAAAATTGCAATAATTAATTAAATTTTATTTTTGTTTAATTTTGGTCAATATTGCGTATTCCATCTTTTTCTCTAAGTGTTAACTAAGGGTACCCTCCGTAAGGTCGTTGCCTAGGATCTATTCTTCTGCATCGTATCTTGTATACGAATTTTGGGTGAATTCAAGTGACAACATGTGTATTTATATATCAAATAATATGGTATAGGAATTTTTATATGGTCAACGGCACAGACAATAATAGATAAAAAATAATTCCAATAAAAAACTTCTTTTAAATGTGTGACTCGCTAGTGAATTCAACTAGTAAATTCGATAAACGCATGAATAAACGACGTGACGAATGATGATAAAAAAGTATTTAATGATACGAATATGATTTTAATACAATTTAGGTTTACACTTATGCGAACAATTTTATATGTATAAACATTTTTTTGCAATTTATTATCGATTGCGAGGATTGATAATATTGGTAATCAATTTAATTCATTGGAATCACGACTGAAGACACATATATACTAAAAATATTTCAAATTTTTAAAACATATTTGTTTTTTAACCTGACTGTTTTATAAAATATTTTAAAAAAAATATACAATTTCTAATCTCAAAAAAAATTTAAAAATATTCAAAGACTGATATGTTTGACAGTTATGAAGTATTAAATGTAATTTAATATTACAATATAATATCTTATTTAAGTTATATTAGTTGTCTAAAGATAAAGTTCATATTAAAACCATACATTTTTTACTATATAATATTATAACGGTACTGATGACATTTTTGTGCATGATATCAAAATAAAATCTTATTTTTAGATTTTAGGGAGTTACTTGCGTTCATTTTTTATTAAAATAATAGAATAACTCAAGAAATATTTTGTAATACCTCTGTGGTTTTGAAGTTTAATTTAGAAAGAAAAAAAGTTTTTTTTGAATTTCTCGTAATTATCCTTGATATTATGAAACTCAAAAAAATAACAGTGAACATGATATAAATTCATTCATATTATTTTAATATTAGTATATACAATTTACCTAGCTATATTTATATAAAATGTATAATTATGCAATTTTTTTTAAGATAATCTTCATTATTTAAAGACTAACTAAGTTTCGTTTAGAATGATTTGTTATGTCATGATGTTCATAGAAAAATAATGAATAATACTATATAACATTTGCGAGTTAAAATAAAGGATTTATCTAATTTATTGCCCATAAAACAATTAGAAATTGAAGATTTACTTTACGAGTCTTAATCATAAATGTTTATAATTAATTAATATTTGACTTTAAAATGGCTTAAATGATTAAAAATGTATTTTTACATAATTTTAAATTGAATAATAAGATACATTAATAACGTACCTAAAAGTAACATGACTTTAAAAAAATTATAGTTTATTATATAAGCTTATAAGATATGAAATACATACGTCATAGTTTTTCTAAACATATTTAAAAAGTTCACTAATTTTTACCTGTCTTGTTTTTAAACTTGTAATGCATGAATCATTTTTACATATCTAAGATTCTTGTTTGTTGAAAATTCACAATCATATCTATTTAGTGATGTGTCTGATATTTTCGAAAGATATTTTAGTTAAGGAAATCTGCAGAAATCTGAATATTTAAATAATACTTTATGTTACGTGGGCGTAATTATAAAATAATATCTATCTCTGTTGCTGTGTATCAGTGACCAATAAATACCAATAAATACCAATTTGGGGGAATACAAAAGGATTTTAATATTAAATTGTATAAATCTCTTAGTTATACCAGGTTTAGGTCATTTAACGAATATCAAAATAAAATGTAAATATAAATAGGTATATTTTTTTATCGATGACTTGATATTTTGATAGCAGTAAAGGAGTAAGCGATGAAATGAGATGCTTTGGCACGCACATTTATTTAGCGAAAGATTATTATAAATTTACTAAATTATTCAAAAATAATTAGGTGTGATGGAGTTCGTGTTAATACAAAATTAATGTAAGATGCGTTTTTGATTTGTTTTATGTATTTACTTGTGTCATAGTAAAAGATAAATGTCATAATAATGGTTTACCCCATTACACTAACTTACGAATTATACTTAAATTAAATTAAAATCATTGTTAACTAAGTCTATCTTGAGAGTTACATATTTCATTAAGCTCTTATGTTAATGTCTTGTACTGCCACGTACTACAAACAGCAGTAAACGAGTATATAGTATATTATAGCCTTATCGTTTGTGGATTGAAGCCATTATGTTATCTATAATCTGTCGCATTTATACCAACAACATTGATCAATCATAAAGTGAGATTTTAAGTAATTGTATGGATTTTTCCAGTGCATACTCGATGTTACATTAATGTTGTGGTCTAATGAAAATATAATTTGAATTATTATATTTTGATTTCAAAATAATTACCTACATGTTTAGACTTTCCTTTTGTTAAACTACATACAAATCATGGGTTCTGCGTGCCAGTGAATAATTTAAATTCACTAGTATGGACTCGACTTGGCTCACCGGGAAACCTTTCCATGTCCCGATGGGTATTAAGTACTAGGCAGGTACTTCTCCGATTACAAAAAAAAAAACTCATATACGTTTTTAACGCGATATCATATTATAATTTATAATATTATTTTATTGCTTTCTTCGTGTTTCTATATAATATGCAAAGTATAATACGCGTGAAGTTGTTTCATACACCTTTCGTTCTCTGCACAGTATATTTTGTTTTGAAATTTCATCCAAAGCAACAACCATGACGTGATTTGTATAATATATAATTTAATTGTTTTAATTTCACTCGCCTGGCCTCGCACGTTGTGAACAGAACTATAAAACGTTGTTATCATACTTACCTGTATAATGTATATATCAGTGATGTCAATATTCTGCATACATAATTACGGTCCGTATTATGTGATCATCGAAGATTATTGGATGTGGCCTTGACCCACAATACATTTTACAAATTTTAACATAATGTAAATATGTTTTTTTAAATAGATACGCCTATAATATTTAAATATTATGTAGCTGTTTAAGGATATTAAAAAAATATCTTTAATAATTTTAAATTAGAAGAAGCCACAATATTGTTGAAATTATAAAGTATTTATAAACATTTATCACTGTTTTAAAATAAAATAAAAAAATATTTTTTTTTTATCAACGAGGTACTTTGTATGTAAAATTAAGTTTAGTAGATAGGAGTTCAATTATCTGAACATATAACCATATATAATTAAAGATACTGATGTATGTTACCCTGAAATTCGAGATTTTTTCAAAAGTACTATGGGCAAAAAAGGTTGAAAACTACTACGATATAGTACATATTGCACAATTTTTGTATGTAATATAAAATAGTAGTATGACCATTTTGTTTAGCATGGTTTATTACATAATATATATTTATATATTTATAAGAGGCGTAAAAATATATTTTTTTCTAACGTGTGACCCATCGGTGACTTAAGGTCGAGGGAGTTACTCGAATCATAATATATTATGATAATGGACAATATTATGTGATCAGACAAGTGAAATAAGAAGGAGCTAGAGCATATACACTTGTGTAGTTCGTTGATTACTGCACGCGCGTTTCGTGATGTAATATTAAATTTTAAATGTGAAGTATACTGTAGGCATGTGTTCGGATGACAAGTATAATTTTCCAAGAGCGTTTGTCCTCCAGTTGATCATATATTATATTTGTCGCGTTACAAAGAATACATCATATCGTATCATTATTGTTGTCATTTGCCATTATCATATTATTTTAACGTCGCGCTAAACGGATTCTACGATTTCCATGCCCTTTTCGTCCGATACAAATCGTGGACGAATTAACCCTGGCAATCATCAATTTCTCGAATGGCCTCTCCCCTACCCACCATCGATCGATCTTTGCTCCGAAGATACACGTCGTCCACCTTTCGCGAAAGACGGTTCTTTACACAATAGACATTTTGTTTCAATAGAGCACGTTCAAGTATAATATATTGTATTTTTTTTCTTTATGACGTGACGTGACGTGCAGTAAGGAAGGTACACGTTTTACGGGTGAATTTTCTACATTATCATGATCACTTTTTGCAAGTTTTTTTTATGATTAAAATGATTTTTGCGTTGAAAACGAGGTACGTTCGTCACAGTATAATAGAATAGAAACAAAAAACTTAGTATAAAATAATATACGTATATCGTTAAATTTGATGCGTACAATTCTTTTCAGGACTAAGTTATGTCTCACTAAAAAAATTATTTCTATTTATAGGTACTGTGAATTAACTCAATTTAATCACAAATTGTAAAACATCATGAACAAAAAATTTGTTCATTTCACCAAACAGTGAATTTGTTACATTACCGATATTTTAGCAAGTAATTAATTCTCTATTTAGTTGATTTCAAAATGTCGTATGTATAAAATATAATGATATATTTTAGAATTTTTAAGTACCCGCGATTTTTAAATTACAATAAAATAACTAAAATCGTTATTCTTCGTTTTGAATTAATTAATCTTATGTATTGTTTCACTCATACACTATGAAAAAGCCAGGAGATATTTAGTATACGTTTCGTTTACTTGATTTTAATTGTATAATTATATTTTGTATGCTAAGCGAGTTTAAAACTTTTCAGTATTTATTTTTATTTATTCACGCATGTTTTTTTTAATAAACAAGATTGCTTCTTTAAGGATGAAAACTGTTCCTGTTGGATATTCGAAATAATACTCGGTTTTCATTCTTAACGAGAGATAATAATAGTAACCGTCAGATTCAATACTGACGTCCTCCGTGTTATAAGTGTGCAATTTCTGAAAAGTACAGATGACAAATTCCGATGTGGCTATTTTGCAGTTGTCTAATGTTGTTGTTTTCGAGGATTTTTTATGACTGCATGAAAATAGGTACTTCTAAAATAACATTAATAAATATAGTTTACACTTTTGACAAGAATCATGTGTTCAATAAATTGCTACCCCGTGGAGAGCGGCGATGTTGATAAGTAGGATAATGCCCAGTGGGGGAACCTTTTCTTGACTCAATCCTCTAACCAATTTGTTTTTGTTTTTATTTTTATTGACACGGCCTTGTTAACGAAGTATTTTTTACGGTTTCAGTGTTCACCTCGTTTATAATATAAAAATTGACTTTAAAAACAAACGTATCTAGTTCAGGAGTCGACTTTAATGTGTATGATTCATAACAGTTTTACTCTAATTTTAATCAATGAAATTATGTTGCTTATTGCACATTTATTAAACTTAAAGTTAATTAATATAAATATATGGTTCCTAATAAAATTCAAACAATGTTAATTAAAATTATGTCAAATATCACGAATATCAACTAATAATTGTGTATTTTAATTTTGATGTTAAGTTAATATAAAACACAACAGTTTGAACTTAAATAATTAATATTCGAAAGGCTATGAAACTTTGCTCTATAATTGTTAAAAAACTATAATTTTAGTTAGAAATGTTTTGCAAAAATATTTTATGTATACTATAAATCAACTATTTAATTATCAGCGACTATTTATAACAGTTAAATTACAAATTACAATTAATAATTAGTAATTTTTATTGTAATAAAACACGATACTTAAATTGAATCAATTCCTAAAGACGACCACTTAAAAAATAACGAAAAATCAATAAACATTATAAATTATTTATTATTACAGTGGCATAGCTATATAAATGTGTCTACATAAAAATGAAAATGCTATTTAGCTTGATAATCATTGCAAAAATATATTATTTACATTTTACATATTTAACTAATAAAATGAACAGTCTTATACGATATTCATTAAATATTTAAATATATTGATACCTGGCTATAAATATAAGAGATTAATTCTAATTTATTGATTACCAAGGCCGTGAATTTAATCGCATATTGATGAATTTTATTCTAAATTAAAAAAAAAAGTGAGATTTGATTCATGACATAACGTCATAATCATTTTTAAATATGAGATTTTATTTTTTCATGTAACTGCTTTTTTTTTATGTTGTGATTGTATATATTTAGAGAACGATGATGTACACGGGGTTTCGAGTGTACCTTGTCATTGAGTATGTTGAGTACGTGTTAAATTTGAATTTAATGATAAATCATTGCATAGGTACGAAAAACTATTCTGAATGAAGACTTCAATGATTTTGCTTTGTCAGCCAATATTTTATTTACTAAGTAAATTTTATGATATAATTGCTATTTATTAATTTTTTTTCTATTAATAATACAGGAGGTTGAATTAAATTTAACCAAAAACACTACATTTAAGAGAGCCAACTTATAAAAAGACGGGTCAGCGAGAACCGCTTTGCTGTATAGTAGGGGTCACTGTTGATGGATGTGTTAAATTTGAATTCAATGATAAATTATTGCATAAAAAAATGATTTTGAAAGAAGACAGTCAAGTCAACCTATATTTTACTATTATTAATACAGTACCTATGATCAAAGCCATAACTGAAAATAAATTTCGGGGTTGTCCAATTTTTTTTAATAACTTTATTCCTAATACAATTATGGTCAACAAACTAAACTCACTACTAATATATATCTATTTTTTAAAATTTCGGGGGGGGGGGAAGGAGTCAGGATCCTTGGGTTCTCCTCCTAGTTACGGCCGCCTTGTCTATGATTTAGCGTTTACCGAAAACATTACATTTAAAAATGTCATTGCGTGTATCAAGTAATAATATCTTTTAAAAGTTTTAAGTACCCACGAATAATAATTTTTAAATTACAACAAAATAATTATACTTTCTTACTTTAATATCTAATTTTGTTCAAATTTGAAATTAAAATATCTAAAAAAAAAACTGTGTTTACCTTTATAATTTTTAGATATTTTGGTTAAATTATGAATTACTTCTAAGAAACTTTGTCATCCCGACGTTTTTGAAATGTACTAGGAATTTTCAATCAGTGATATTGAATTGAGTCCTCATTTACACTTTTGGCTTATCGGAGTTGAGTTCAAGAAATATTTGTTAGGTTATTCGAGTGAAGTTTCATTATCTAGGAGACAGTATGTGGAGGTTAGTTAAGTAGTAAAAAGTATGTGTGCCTGTTTACACGGGATTTTTTTTTTAATATTAACAAAAAGAAGAATAAAAAAGTTAATTAATTAAAAAAAAATTAAAAATAATAATATATGTAATGTAATAATGTTAATATTTAGAAATAATTATTATGTGTAGTATAATAATGTAAACATTTAAATAATTGCTGGTAAAAACTTAAATAACCGAGCGCAATTGTGGGGCATACGTAAACAACGCCCAAAAGACCTATTTTTGTAAACTATGTCCAAATTTTTATCAATATTAAAAAGTTATAATGTAAATTGCGCCCAAATTGTTATCTATATGTTAATATCCATGTTGAAAAGGCACAATTTAATCTGTGCTCCGTTTGTAAAATATATGCAATTATTGATTTATTAAAGTAACAAATAGAGATGAATTTTTTTTATTAATAAACAACAAAGAGTTGTAATATGTTGTTTTCAGTTGCATTTCTAATTTAAATTTAATTTAATTTCTAATTAAAGTTAAAAATCAATGTATTATTTCGACTACTTATTGTTTATATCTACACAAATAAAAAAAAACACATATCATTGTGAAATCGATGCATTTATCGCTCCGCTCAGAATCTAAGATGCAATTTTCAATGTATGTGTGGTATTTATAACTTTATTTTACTTTTTTTAAACACACGTGTATTCATAAAAATATAAAACTAATCTCTATTGCTTTATAATGGAGACTCACTTCAAATGTGAATATAAGAAAAATTATATACAAAATATATTAAATTCATTTTTGTGATTATACTTTGAATATAAAAAACTCTTGATAAACTTTTATTTAAATTTCTCTTCTGATGTTTACATAATATTCATACATTTACTGTAATCTTTGAACTCCTACATCCCAAACGGCCAAACACATGTACATACATACAATTTTACAAGACATTTTTTTTTATTTCACCTCTAATATCGAACATTGAAGATTCATAGTCAAAGCACTACTAAAAATCTTATAGGTATCATAATAATAATAATATGATATTTCGTCAAAATCGAGAAGTAAAAATACCACAGTTTTTTTGATTATTTTAATTTCATCACTATAGTAATAAAATAATTATAGCTTATATTTATAAATAAAATAAATATTAATTTTTTTTTGCTTGTAATATGTGATGATTTGAGTTTGAACTGCATATTGACTATTGAGTTACACCGAGTTAAAAACGCATTTTGAAATTTTTAAGGATATGCTTATAGGGATGTTTTTGTTAAAACCGTTAGTTGAAGAAAAAAACAGATTTTAAATTTGTCAGTGAATTGTATTACTGATCAGTGTGTACTTTTTTATAATTACATACAGTAAATCATTATTAATTTGTATGTTTTTAAAAATTGGTCGTACGGTGGTTTTTGTTGCGCAGGTACTGGACGGACCACAAGTCGGCGCAGATGGTCGATCAGAAGGTACAGCACGCGCTCTTCATGTTTGCATGCACCAATTCGTGTATGAACCCAATCGTGTACGGAGCGTTCAATATACGTACCAGGAGGACGCTGGTGACCCAGGTGAGACCCAGTGCCAGTTTGGCGTCCACCGCATGCACCACTGAAATACGGCTGCCTACGCTTTCCATATCGGTTCGCCGGGTCGAATGACAATAATAACAATAAGTAATAATAACATTCCCTCAGTCGTCCATTTGATCGTCGGCCATTGTTTGCATAATACAGTAATGCATAAAAACGCTAATAAAAATATATTACACACACACCCTGCAGCTATCCATGTTTTCACGTCCTTACATGTACGAGTCTAAGCATGCGTTGTTAGAAATCCAAATTAATATTATATTTTGCTTTTACCATTGTTGCGCATTCGTAAAACCATCCGGCGTGCCATATGGTAATATAAGTAAAAGTCTAAAAACCTATCATCACGTACAGTTACGTCATATGAAGTTACATAAATACGCAATACAACAAAAAGTATAATAGAATTGCACTTCTGTACTTTTTTATAAGATTCGTGGTAGGAAATTAATAATACACTTTTCTTCCTGCACCTAAAAATTCAATGATTTATTATAGACACACGATTTTACGTTTTTTATGGTCAACTGGCACTCGTATCTAGTGTACTATAGCTATAATACCTAATAATACATTTGAGATTAGATTTTTAACGTTAACTGTTTTAACAATGTGGGAGGCATCAAGCAACATTAAACATTAACAAATATTTCACTGAAATTCTTTGATCAAACTTAATGGTTAGGAATAATCTCTCAAAAAAACATACATTCGTATAATACAATTATTATTGGACTTTTTAAACTGTTAACTTTAACATTTTTTCGGGAGAAGAATAATGGTTCGGTACCAAACCTTTTTCTCTACTATCAGTCTATTTCTTTTAGGCTACGGTATAAACATTATCATAGTATTTATTTATAATTATTGGCAGTAGGGAATTTTTTATTTATTATGTCAATATAAATATATTTATAAGTCAACATATTGTACGTATTTGTTTTAGTTTAATCTTTTTAGATTTAACGGAAATTACATTTATTTTATTTATGATTTATTTTCCTTTAAATTAAATCAAAGACATTGATAATGATATTTTAAATCTAAAAATATGTTTAGGTGTATAATAATTCATAAATTAAGATTTTTTTTTATATAAAATTAAATACAATTCCTTTAAGCTTCTTTTTTTAATAGTTATGTTAAGACGTTTACGTAGGAACTAAAATTGTTAGTAGTTATTGGTGCCTTCGCTACTATATATTTTTTAGAAACAACTAATAATAAAATATGGCACCTATTCAAGCTATGATTTCCTTATTGTAAATAATATTTAACTAATCAATCACATTGACTATAAATAACTTTACGTAATGCAGTTTAGTCTTATTTAATTAACATAGTATGTGTTGTTTCGTCCTGTTAACCAATAAAAAAATGTAATATCAAAATATTATACATACTTGAATTAACGATTGATTAACATTTAAGTTACGCTAATAAAATGCCACGTTTTTTTATTTATTTATCAATTACAAATACCTACCTACGTATTTATCTATTTATTAACTTATTTGTTTATTTATTAATTTATTACTTTTAAAAATTATACTTTGAATATTGAGAAAGAAATCGTTGGTTCAAGTTTTTTAAATCATGTATTATAATAATATTTTACTGTTATTATATATTATACTAGGCCACGATTTCTAAAACTTCTACTGAAACCAGATTGTTGGACTTTTGAAGCCCGCCAGATGGACGGTGATGATTTATATACATATACACATTTAAAGTTCAATTCTTAATTTTAACCTTATTTTAATAAATTATCTAGTTGTAAAACTATTTCGGTCATAATTATTATTAATATTAATTAATTTAAACCAAAAACATGTAATACCAACAATATGCGCTAAAATTACTGATATGAATTTTGTTATATCCCGCGCGCGTATTAAGCGTTTATTGTTTACATGTACAAGTTTATACTATAATATCGAACTCGGTATTTGCGTTATTTTTTAACAGTAGTTACTTATACACATATAAAATAATATATAATTATTTAAATATTTTAAATTTTAAAACCGATACTAGTCACATAGGTAAATATTAAAAGTGTTAATGTGTTTGATATACTCCACACATCTAAAATTTATCTGTTACAGTTGAAAATATAGTTAAAAAAATAAAATATAGTTTTTCAATAATTTCATTTTGTACAATCACATTAATTTATAAAGTGAGGATGTTTTAACTTACTATTGTAACCACTTTTTTATATCACTCATAATGATTATGATTTATTATTGAATTTATTAAATTATAATCAGGACTAATGACCGAACACTTAAGGACATATTGAAATGTAACGATTATGCTCCAGAGCAATGGCTGTTCAGGTAGTAAAAAAATTAAATTTAGATGTTAGGAACACAAAGGTAAAATTGCTTTTAAGATGATCAAAAAATTGAAAAATACAATAACACCCGTTTTTTATTGATAAATACGTATACAACAAACATATAAAATCATATAAACAAGATTTGTTTCATTCCATACTTTTTAGACTATTTTGAATTACCTACATTCAGGTAGATATAGTCTTAAATCAAAACTAATATATTTTTAGTTGTGGTAGTCTTATTTTAGATGTGTAATAATAATATATATTTTTTAATTCCGTCAACATAATGGTGTTTGACGATATCCTGATGATTCAATGTTTCTATATTAAGTAGATAACATAATATATTTTATCCCAATCTCTTTATTTTATTAATTCATCTCGTTTGCTTATCACCATCAAGTCTCGTGGGCAGTCGTCCCAATAACATATGAATAATTCTTATTAGATATTTTTTATTGCTATATAGTCTAGTCATGATGGCAAGTAGGCAGAAATAAATTCTGTTGTAGTTTAGCGCTTGCTTTTAAAATCAAATGTAATTTATTTAATTTTATTGCATTGGCTTGATAGATTAATGCAGTTTTTTAGTTACTATTGAATTTCAAATAAAGCATTGCATGTTTTTTTAGCCTTAATTGTACAGACTATGTTAATAATATAAGTTAATTATTCAAAGTACGGTATAAGATTTTTATAAAAAAAATATTATTGGTTTATAATTTGTGTTTACTAATTCAATATAATGAACATGATATATTTATATATTATATACATATATTGGACATAATTTGTGTTTATATAAGAGTTAAGTTATACATTTTATAATTATTAGTGTTTCTATTGTTAATACACAATACAGATAAACTTATCATAAATTATTAGAATATGATTAATATTTATTATATTTACAATTATTATAAACATTATTAAATGGCTTATTTTATTGAAATCAATGTCATTTAAATATGAAATATTTATTATTTATCCTAAATGCTTAGAATCGATAAAATTCTAATCAGTATTAATGTCTTAGTGTCTGGCAGTTTTAAGATTATCTAAAAGCCAAAATGTGGTTTTTAGAACAACTATAAGTTTTTGATCTATGCTTTAACAAAATTAAACGTTAAACTTTCAAACAAAATTATTCTAGCGGTCATAGTGGTTTATATTTTTAAAGTATAGGATTAAATGATAACCTGTCCTATTATATAATTAACTACAATATTATATAGTATACAGATTAAAATAAAAGTGTTAAACAATTATAAATATATTGGGACCAATAACAGTGGACTTAAACAAAAAACATCTGAATTATATTATAATGTAACATAACATAATATAGACCATAATTCATGAAAAGCTTATTTGTTTTGTATTAAATAATCTTTGTACCTACTTTTAGTTAGGTAAAATTATAGCTATATAACACAACTGAAAATATTTATATTTTGATTTTTAATTAATGTTTAAAACACTTATAACAATTGAAGTTTTAAATTTAGGTACAAAATATGAATTTCATTTTAGAAAAGTTTTATATTCTATGGAATATTATGTTATTGTTATCATTTAGTAGTATGGACTCATATAATAAAACCAAGAGTTTACTCAAATTAGTTTTCTTTTAGTTTGAACTACTCAAAATCGATAACTAAACAATTTATGAGTGAAAAAACAATTTTTCTTGTTTTTAATATCAGGATGATTTTTATTTCAGTATTATACTTCATGTTACACCGTGACAATCTTGTCATCCTATTAAATTCATAAGCATCCGTTTTCTTAGATCATCAATTTAAATTTGTAATAACCTAAAAAAAGGTTTATTTGACATTATATCTATAGTTATATGATCATCAAAGTTATAATAAAAATGGAATATAATATATTATAACAATATATTGTGTTTATATATTTAAAAAAAAAAAATAAAGAGAGTTAAAGACTAAAGATGGCATGTCGTGACAGTAAAAGTTTGACAAGGTTTCAACTTACAAAATAAAAAATCAGATAAGTTGCTCTGCTGTATAGAGTAAATGTAGTAGATTTTTATTGAAGGTACTTCATCATTAAGTAATAGGCTATTGTAATGATGTATTAAACTTGAAATCATAGATAAATTATTGCAAATGAAAATCAATTCAGCTTCTATTTCTTAGGATATATTATAGTTTATTATACAACAATATTAGTAATTTAATTTTGTATTAGTTATACGCATTTTGAACGAATTTTTGTTGAAAACATTGAATTCATATTATTATTACTATTTTTTTGTATCATATATTTCTTTTATAAACTTAAATGTGAATACTAACATTAACATTTAATAAAACTATGTAAATAGGTTTGTGTTATAAATATACGATATTACATTAGTTTAAATATCTTGGAAATTTTATTGATAATAATAATATATGCAAAGGTAAAAAGTCTATGAATAATATTTTTTGAATTAGAACCAAAGTAAGTATTAAAATTTCGTTATTTTATGTTTTAATATTTAATTTTACTAAATTCTGAACTTTAAATATTGTCAACATTTTTTAAATGTATTTTCGGTATTTTCAAAATACTGTAAGAACAACTAATTAAAAATACCTATATTATAAAATTATTATATAGATAGTTAAATTACATATTTGTTGTTATTTTTCGCATTTCATAAATTGTAACACACCTCATTGACTCTTGTCCCATACGTATCTCCAAAATTTATTTTCTCAATTAATGCCCAAAAACTATGATATACTTAAAGATAAACGGAATTTAAAGCTTAGACTTATGCTATAATTTTATAAATTTCTACGTAAATAAAATAATGTACAATACTAAAATAGAGACTTATAATGAAATAAAGAAAGAAAATTAACATAAATAATATGTTTTATAGGTGTATCTTAAAAATCATAATAAAAAACCATACGCACTTGATGTGATTTCATTTTACAGACATTAATTTTTTTGTTTAACACAAAAATCAGGCTGAGTGTTAAATTTCTGAGTTCTTAATTACAACACCTAGTTCAAATACATGGGTAATATTAAAAAATAAATTCGTAAATAATATTCAATCATCAGCGATCGATAGATATTGCGCTGTACGGTATTACTTACATACATCTTATGCCTGTGATGGTGTGGGTTATACATGTTATAACTTATGACGATAATATATAAGATAGGTCTTCTACGAATATTGGTAATATTCAAAATTAAAAGCCAGTAAAAATAATTATGTATCAACATTTTATATTACTACCTATTAATTTAAAATAAAAAAAGGTTTGTTTAGTTTATTTCTTTTCATACCGGGCAGTTTCCTTTTTATCATTTCAGTCCAATAATGCACCAATTCTGGGGCTAACATGAAGTCAGGATCGTGTACGAGGTAATTGAAAGCGATCGCGTCAGCGTTCGTAGAAAAGAAATAAATTAGACCAAAATTGTTATGTCAAGCGTAGGTCATAGATAAAAAAATAAAACGTTTATGGATGGGTCATCGGCCGATCTTATCACGAGAGAATTAACTGCGATTATTATGTTGGGGTACGATTTCATTTTATCTATACAAATAAACAGTAATGCTATATAAATAAAATAATACAACTCTAGTGGTTCTGTGCAATTTCACGCGTAGCCCGTAATACCGAAAATAACGAATTCCGAATAGGAATTTAGGTATGTATCTACAGGCTGAATTTATTTTCAATGGCAGAGACATTCCATGCTATTATATTACTATAATTTTAAAACTATAATAAAAATATTAGAATGGTAGAAATGTAGAATACATAACATTATGTGAATACCCCGAAAAGTGCCATTTCTTTAGCTACGCCGAATAACATACCTATCATGTATATTATATTGTAATATTATTGTATAATATATATATATGCATGCATGCTGTACAATAATCTGAGACCACAATCTTTAAGTTCTGTCATGTTATGTTCCACGCAAAAATGCCATACACCTGCAAAAAAGACTAATACTATATTTATAGTTTATATACTTGTCTCTCCAATTACCATGGGAAATGTAAGTCATATATTATCATATATCTTTTTTGTAGTTTTTGAATCGCTACAGTTACAGACCGCTAACCATATATCATTATCATTCATTATATTTAATAATAATAATATATTACTAGTCATTTACTATGTAATGTTCGGGTTATCGCGAATTTGTTTGTATTGAACGGCATCAAGTTATATTATTTATCTTATTATTATTGCTTGATGGACGTTAATTCCAAGTAACTACTTACCTCTTACGAACTTGATGGCCGATTACAAATATGTAATAAACTAATAAATAATAATAATCACGATTCCATCCTCATATCCAATCAAATAATTCCAACTACAACTCCCCTTAAACTTAGCCAATATCAGAAAAACGGGAGTAATAATTAATATTGATGTCGATTTGTATAGTAATAATAGTTTTATAATGGAAACATTATAATTATAACTTGTCAATTTTGTCAAACTTTGTAATTGCCGGACTAACGTTAATTAATTAAATAAATAAATAAATAAATATTATTGTCAGGTACTGTTATACATATATATCACAACTTTTACTTAACACCTATAGTGTATGCGAATGATGTTGTTCAAATTTAAATTAATTTCCATATAACGGATATTATGAATTAAATTATAAAATTTTATTGGAACACATACTTAAACGGGTCAAAGTTATATGAATGTGGTTCAAACTCGGAACGGGTTAAGAGATCAAATGTGAAAGATAATATTTGTGAACTATTACATGATTATTATTCTATGCATTTAATATTAATGTATTAATCAAAAACCTAACCTAACACAAACTATATAAAACTATAAAATAATGAATTATATATAATAATAACAATAATAATAATATTTATTTATTTAACGGAAATAATTTCTAATTACAAGTAATACATACTATATTGTATTATATTATATTTAAAATTGTAACAATAAATGGATAATACAAATAATAGTGGTAATAATAATAATGAATAGGTTTATAGGAGAATATAAAAAATAATTATAAAAATCATTCTTAAAATATATATCAGGATTAGGAATTATGTAAAATTATTAAAATACGAGTATCTATAAATTTTGATATAGGTATCTATTTAAATTTTAAGCATACGAGTGAACGTGTATTCGTATATAACATGTGTTTGGTATGTATTTACGGAAAAATAATCATGTTTAAAGCTAATTTTTTAATGTAAAATGATTTTAACTACTTATGGAAATATTCTTATTATTTTTGATCAACTTTTTTGATTCTTAAGAATAAAAATTAAATAAAGTTATCCAACTACATTAATGGATGTCGAGATGAATTTTGCACATTGAATGGGGTAAATAGGTATGTATCTATTTAATAATAATTGTTAATTTTTTCGAAAACTATTATTTTATATAATTAAAATGTTTGGTTCATGCTTAGAAGATTACTGTATTTTTGGTAAATTACTTAAAAGTGCTTACGTTGAAAAATAATAATTATTTTTATAAATATTTGAAAATTATGAATATATTTATACATCACTTATTTTGTTAGTAGTTTGAACTATTTAAATGGGAACCATTATTATGCTGGTAAGTGTAATATTTTAACATTATTTTTTATAATCCAAGTTAATCATTATACAGTGAAACCTCTATATACAGGACATTCTCGGTCACTGAAATTTTATTCGTTATTCGGAGTTGTCTGTTTAGGGAGGTATCATTGATAATGTAATAATGATGGATAAATATTAAAAAACATTAAATATTATGCATATAAAATATTTATTGTTAGGGGTGAAAATTTTACAGGATTTTCCTATTTTTTCTGTGTCTTCTATTTATAGCTAAATTAATTCAAAATCAGTTGTATATGCTAATAAATTGATATTTGGTATTCTAATTTTGTGTATTTTGGTAATTTTATTGAAAATTGCATATTTATGGTTTTTAAGTATATTGTGATACACACATAATGTGTATATTTAATAATACTATATAACTTTTAATAAAATTTGACTTATGGTACAAAACAACAAATAAACCCAAATTCTAAATTAAATGTTTTAAATTATTTTTGTAGGAATTTTTAACAGTTTGTAGTCAATAGTTTACATAATAAAAATGTACATAACAAAGTTACAAGTATATAAAAGTAAATATTTATCAAACACCATTGGAAATAGTATTTTATTTGATTGTGTATTATGTATATATCTAACTACCTGTATAACCTTGTATAGTGTTAAAAATAACGATAATTAATACTATCAATTAAATAAAATGTTTATAAATGTTTCATAGTATGTTATTTTATATCTATATTACTTTATTTCAATTAGTCTAGCAAAAACCACTGTGGTATTGTGTGTTCATTTTGCTCAGTGACATAGTATGAAATTAATTTAAAGTACCGAAAGTGAATGTATCCGTTCTAAAGAAACACATTAGATCAGAGGTTCCCAGACTTTTAATGTTACGACTCATTCTGGAAATTTTTTAAATTTTGGCGACACTCAATAAGCAATGACCTTTTTTTTACTGTTGATCGTTGATCGTGGATCAGTTGCTCAGGGCAAATAAAAAAGATACATATTAAAAAACAGTAAATTTTATTTTTAAATTGTTATCAATGAATTTTCATAATTATTTATTTAGTAAGTA
>JACXSJ010000233.1:0-30921 GCA_014851325.1 Pentalonia nigronervosa
CCTACTGATTCTTTTGTTGTTTCTAAACACATATTTTTTAGCCTTTGTTCATATTTATTTTTTATTTATTAAAGCTGTAACAGTTTAGATATTTAACAATTTAATAATTATTTTTGAATTTGATTCAAGTACCTAGGTCAGTTAATCAAAAATATTAATTTTTCACCTTTTCTATTACAATTCCAATGCGACACGGCTATCCGCCGGTAATCGTATACTACAATGACGTCACTAGATCAGCTGCGGCGTGCGGGGTTTTGGTTTTGTTTACATGATTATGAGGTAACTTCTATAATCTAAAAACCTTGACTCAATGGTTCAAAAATCCACATATTAAGCGCTCTTGGTGTCTTTCTTTTGAACTATAACCAAGAAAGACGACCGCTATAGTTGCCTGTTACATTGGTCTACTGAACTGAATACATTATAATAAATACATAAATACATTATACATACATAATATATTCAGATCAGTGCATATAGATGATAGTTAAGTACTCTTTTCTTATTATTTTTTTTTTTTGTCATCAAATTATCAAACACTAATTTTTTTATGAAATTATATTTTAGAAATATTCATACTCTGAAGAATTTATTGATTTTAGGATGATAAGGTGATGTTTTTTTCGGATGTGTGAAGACGCATCTTGCATTTTGGATCAGTATATAGGTAAATGCTGAATTCTTCAACATTGAGAATGGTCTACTTGATTTCTAGTAGAAAATATAATTCATAATTAATACTATGGCGGTCAAAAAGAGGAAAGATGAAAATCTCAGTTCCTTTCTTAATAATTGGTAAAAATTAACAAAAAAAAAAAAAAAATATTGGAAAAACATGAATATTTACCCAACATCAATTTTCAACAAAATACATTTTGTGTTTTTGTTGTAAGATAAGAAATATTCAATGAATGCTTTTATTAGCATTTCTAGAAGCGTTATAATTATCAAAATATTTTTGAGTCATCTATAGATATTTAAAGTTTTCGACATTTTAGTTTTTTTCTCGTATTATTACGTTGATAAAAATTTATTTCCATTCAAAAAGTTTCAAAATGTATATAAGGTCTCTCATAAGTTGTTTTTATAGCATTTAATAATTGAAACCTTCATTTCATATGTAAAAATGATTAAATGCCCGTGTAAAATGTAAATCGTTCATTACAAATACTTTCAAATGCACACCCTAATTTTCAAAATTAAGAATTTTTTTGAAAATGTGATTTATAATTTGAAATGACTGAAAATGTCGATCTTTTGTGTAGAGTGTACCTTTCATTGAATTAAACATTTTATTGCATCTAATGAGGTATGAATAAAAGTTTTTGACACAGCTGTTTTTGAAATTTGAACCTATAAATTATATACACATTGGACACTCTGAAACCGTTGTCATACTTAAGAAATTAATTGGTAAACTAATTTTTAACTAAAGTTTAAGTCAATATTAAATGTCTTAGTTCAATAGCAAATAGTATTTATTTAGTGGGGGTTGTACTAATAATAATTTTCTCAAAATTACAAGTTAGTAACAAAAAAGCAAATTTCTATTTGTATTAGTTTTTATAAAATTATTGTCGATAAAAATTTTTTGCTTTGTTAAAAAACTTGAAAATTTAATATAAGGCTCCCTCACAAGTATTTGTTAGTAGAAATTAAAAAAAAAAGTTGTGCATAAATCCATAATAGTTTTTTATTCAGATCTAAAATTTCTACAAAATTGTCAAAATCACGAATTTTTTTAAAATTATTTTGTACTTAAAAATGTATTAAATGTTTAATTCCTATAGTTAAGGGTTGACAATTTAAAACAAGGTTTCTCATAAGTAGTTTATACTGTACTTAACCAAACAATCTGAAAAAAAAGTAGACTTCGTTTTTTATAGACATTTTAAGTTCAAATTTGATATTTAAATGAAGAATAACGATATGCTATAGTTTTATGTCTTTGTTTTTTAAAAATATTATTTGTAGGTACTTGCAACTTTTAAAGTATATTATTAAACACACAATTACATTTTCAAATAACAATGTTCACAGGAATTAATTATTTTATAGCTATATCATAAAATATAATACTAGTAATTGGACTGACTTCGCTCAGAATCGTTTTTCGTATAGTTACAATGATTTCTTATTATTAAATTCAAATTTAACACATTAACCTTACAGTAGCCATTGAACTGAATAGTTAATCAGTTAATAAGTTCAGTGACAGTGACTCCTCTACACTTAATGTACAGCAAAAGCCAGTACCCACTTGCCGATATTTTACCAGAGCTTGCAAACGTTTGATTAAAAAAAAACGATTGAGATTTGTAAACTTAATTATAAAGGAAAACGGTAAACAAAAATAATTAAATATCACAAAACATAACGCAAAACGAAATATGTAAAATATTATTGAATTAACACAAAAATGAAATAATTTAAAATATATCTACCTACTTAAAAGTTATAATATTGGTTTCGTAAAAATATTTATTTCATACGCGATTTATTTTTGTCTTAGTAATCAAACCAAGAATTTTTTTATATTTTGTATGGGCCATTCCCAAATCTCCACATTAAATATTATATTTAACGATTAAACGATAAATGCAAACGTTGTAAAACGTTTTACATTTAAATAACGAAAAACGCAAAAATTGTATTACGTTTACAGATTGTAAATAATGTAAAAGAATTTTTTTATTTTTAATGCATGCTCTGATACATACTCGTTTATTATGTACCTTTATGGGTATATGTTTATTATTTAAGTATTATGTCTAAAACACTGAAAACTTGTTGCCTCTGCGCCCACCACTCTACAAACAACTTTATTGTGTAGCAGGTTTTGACATAAATCACAGTGTTCTAAATTAATTTCATCAAACTTTCATAACAGTTGATGGTTAAAATTTACTGATTGTATAAAATACACAATTCCGTCTGCCATAACCAACTAATTACCCAATTAGACATCCTCTAAAATCTTGACGTATCGTCTAATGTGTTGGATATTTTATTTTAACATGATCCTATATTATACGGGAATCATTTATTTTGTATGTATAATTTGTAAACATGTAATAATATGTTCCTATTATCAAAAACGTAACCGTATTGCGAGATTTAATGTACGGTAAATGCGTGGATAGGAAAACATTGATTTAAAAATGACAACGGCAAATAATAATAAACTATTTTAAAACAAAAATTTATTCTTTAATTTTTGGCATTTATATTTGACAAAAGTTATAATTTGCTTGTTCAAATTGTATTATCTATGTACATAAACACTTTGTAATTTTAACACATAGAAAAAAAATGTTTAATATTTGTCATAACTTTTAATAAATTAAAAAAGAAAAAATACATCTGTAGAAAATTATTATAATATATATTATTCTAAATACCCAACTAGAATACTAACAATATAGTCATTATCTATTAGTTCGTTTATACCATACACAACTAGTTAAATTATTTTAATTATTTTGATTCTAGCCAGTTCAGTTTAAATTTCATTTAGCAAAACCAATTATTTTATTAAGTCGATCATGTCCATTCATATTATATATATTATTATGGTAACAAAAGGAAAAAAAAATTTCGTAAACAACAACAAATTGACTAAAAAAATTTGCCACGAAAATTGAATATCCAAAATTCCAAAGACTAAGAAACATAATGGACCCACAAGTCGACTAACGAGTGTTTGTTATGTCAAATACACTATCACAAATCTAAATAAACACCGCGGCCATATATAGTAGGTATATGTTAAATAATAGCACTGCCGTGCGAAACGGCTTTAAAAGCGTTATTTCTGAACAAAATATAAGAGTGTTTCGACAAAACGTTAATTTTAAAAACAAAAAAGAAATGTAGGCCAAAGTACATGTTAAAATTATTATGTATCGACTTTTTCAAGTTTAACGAAAACGAATGCCCAAGATTAGTAATAAATGCAAGTTTAGAAATACAGTATATTATTTAATTTAAGTTAAATTGTATACATAACACGATGATTATGGCTCTCTCTTAATGTGTTCGTAGTGGTTATTGTGGTGGTCTTTTTTTTTATCTCACGCGAGTTCTCCAAAGACCCTCATTCTCCTCCTATCCTTTACCCCTCTCAATCGGTTATAGTACAAAATGTATAGGAATCGACTGCACGAGAAGAAGCGCCCAACAACCGTCAGTCTTTGACGTTCTGCTGCACTAGGTGCCCGCCGAAGTTGTTCTTGCTGTTCAACTGGTGACTCGCCCCATTGCGCTTGCCACGGGTCATGTTGCCGAAACACACGGACGAACTGGTGCTGACGCCCGAGTCCGAAGACTTTTCACTGGAGGTACACGAGTTGGGTTTGGGGGCGGTGGCGGCGGAACCGTTGGCGGTGTCGCCGCCGAAGTGTTGGCGGTCGTCGGCCGACTTCGACGCCTTTTTACCGTACTCGGGCGACGACAGGGCCGTGTCGTTACCACCGTTGTTGGCCGAGAAACGCGGTTTGGGCGTCGGCTTTGACTTGGCGATGACGCCGGCGCGCTGGCTGTGGGCAGCCTCCTGAGAGTCGTCACAGCTCGGATCCGTTTTGTTCTCTTCGGTGCTGCTAGAATCGTCTTCGGGCGCTGTCGACCAAACATTAATAACGATAACAATGACGACGACGATGATGATGATGATGATAAAACAATATCAGTAAACCATTAGCATACATAAAAACTTGGACGATAAACGAAATCTCCACTCGACTCGCAAGGTGAACGACAGCTGGATATTATTACAAACTATAATATGTATACTCACATTGATAGTCGTGCATGACCTGGACGGCTGCCAATATTTTCGCCCTCTGTTCCGGCGCCATTATGCCCATGTAGTCCAAGTCCGCTTCGCGTATTTCACAGAACGACTGCAAATCCCCAAAACCATTCATTGCGAACACAGACATCTGCTCCTACGCGGGTTGAACAACACATAATATATATTAAATATGTATATAGGTATAATAATATAAAATCAATGCGTATTACTATATCAAATCCGTATGTATAATATGGATCGACGAAAAAAAAATACGAAACGCCGCACTCACCTCCATGCCAATGGTCCGCAGGAGCTGGAGCAATGACTTGGGCCTGTGTTTTGCGTTCTGTTTGCTCTTCTCGAGCCCGTTACTTTCGTTCACCAATGGTTGGACCTTGCCGAACTTGAACGTGCCTATCCTATCACAGCCTTTTACCATTCCCTTCCAGATACCGCTAGCGTTCATAGTGGTCACCAGTATCACGTCACCTTTCTAAATGGAAAACACAAAAACCTCGTTAGTCATTTCAAAAAAGGCATGAAGCTTTCGAGGAGAGTCATTCATACGTTGAATTTCAACGCGTCTTTGTCGTAAGGGTTTGGGCTGCAATTGGCCACGGCCCGTGCCAACGCCAACACTTGTACTTTCTGCGTCCCATCGCAGGAGGTTGGCGATTCTTCTGAGCTCTGTGACGCTGCTCCCATCAACGCTTGAGCGCCTAAACAAATACACAAATCACAAACGTCACATATGGCCGGTAGTGTTCGGTAAGTAAGTTACTTCAAACTAAGAGGTAACTGAGGCGAGTAGTCGGTAAACGCACGGAATAAAGTGGAGTAAAAGATAATTTTTATTTTACATTTTTTCACATTTTTTTGCTTTAAATTATTTAACACATATATTTTAAAAAAAAATTTTATTATAGGTAAAATATGTATATGTAAATAAATAAATATATATATATATATATATACAAATATGTATTTTATTATACACACAAAACATTAAAAAGAAATTTAGTATTTTCGAGATTTTCAAATTTGAACGAGTAGTTTCTGACATATTAAACTTTACGTACTTTAATAGGTTTAAACTGTTCAAAGATATATGATACTATGATGGTTTGAAAATTATAATAATTAATATTAACATATTATGTACTAGCATTTTATGTCTGTAAAAATTGTTTGCAGAGTATAGTAGGTAAATACCTACTATACTGAATATTATATAATATATTATAAATTTGTAATTTGTTGCAAGACTAATAACATTTATGGATTATTATCCTTTGTACCTACATAAAGTTGAATAACTCAGAAACTATTCATTAAAGTTTTGATTTAGATGCATTAACATTTTCAAAAAAAAAAAAAAAACCACGTGCTTAACAGTTTAATAAATACATAATTTAAGGATAAAAGGAGGGGGTGAGCATTTTTGGTGATTTACCTTGTTGTTTTACTTTAGTGTGTGTGTGTGTGCGATAAAAAAACTCACTTGAAGTGCTTGGCAGACTCTCAGCAGAACTATGATGACGGTTAGGTCTCTGGTTTTGTTTCAGTTGTTTTGAGGACGTTTTAGATCTGTGGTGATGTTGTCTTTTACCGTGACGCTGAAAAATCGAAAAAACAAAACGCATTTTTATTGTTAAGCGCACAAAATCGTCGACAGAGGCAACACTTACAGGCGATTGCAGAAACGAGTCATCCTGATCGGCGTAGTCCGAACTATGTCCCGGCGAGACTGCGGTGTCCATTCCCTATACACAAAAACGAAAATAACGAATTTTAAAACTGACGTCGCTAATAATCACTACGGAATCGACAATAGCTTACGTTCATCCTAAGCCTGTGGTAAAGTTCCTGGTCGTAGTCCGATCGGTTAGTCTCCACGGATAACGACGATATCCTAGAACTGTACAAAAATGGTGTGACGTTTAAATATCAATAATTTTTTTTTTTAAATAATAATTTTTATTTCATCCAATGATGTAAGTAGAATGATTTTTAAAATATGTTATGCAATTCGTTTGGATTTATTTATCTAACAAATGTTGGTAGTGTATCTCAAAAGTCCCATATCACTAAATTACAATATATTCGTGGAAAATAAATATAATACTTAAATGCGTTTTTCTCGACAGTATTCTAAAAGCATAACTTACGCCAGTAAATTGGGATTTTCTTTTAGAACACAAATGACTGTTGAAAAACCGCATTAAATATATTCATGTGTCACGGTGTCGCAGAGATAGGTACTTATGGCGGGGACTTATATACAGAGACTTAGGGATATAATGCAAATTTGTTTTTGCATTTTATTTTGGGCGAATATTTTCTACGATAATTATGACGGGCGTTACGTTTGGGTGAACCAAAAATGACAGTCTGCTACACCGCGCACCGTCGGTTTGACTTTTCCATACTTACGAAATGTTAAAAAGGTCGCACAGCATATAATATATTATTGTATATAGTACGTATAACTGTAGCGAAAACTCTACGCACTTTGAAGTTTGAACTTATTGCTGGTACACGCTAAATGGTATGGTTTTTCGACAGTGCGTTAAATGATATTTCGGATTTGCGGAACGAAGGTTAAACTTAAGTAGTTTGACAACTTAAACTTCACTAAATTAATAATGAAATAATACAATAATGAACTATGGAAAATGGGTGGTTTTATAATGATGCATCGAATTTATATAGTGCACCAAACTTATTTAGGTTTATGAGATTATAAATACAACGCTATTGTTATTTGTTCACTAAAAATTAATTGGAATAAAAAAAAAGTAATTGTACTTTGATGTATAAAACGTATAGTTTATAATATTAAGAAACAACAATAATCTTTTCTATAAATAAAATAGAAAATAACAGAAGTTAATATATTTTACAATAATATATTTACTTCATTTATATATAATAATAAACTGGAGGACACCTTTTACGTTTAAAACATTGCAGTAATTAATATGTCGTATCTATAAATAATATTTAATATACGCCCAAGTGCCCTTTATGCCTACACCTAAATATCTGTAATCCCCATGCACCCGGAAATACCTCTTGCAATAGCCCTCGGAAAATCCGGATTCTTCACCACGGATTGTCAGATAAAAAGTCATTAGCCCAAACGACTTATTCCGGTATAAAAAAGCGTCTCTTTTAAAATAAAAGCTCGCATTTCAAGTAAATATTTTAATTATAATTACCTAAGTACGATGGTTTTTTAAGTAAAATATATAATTATAAAGACTCCCTACACTTTATTTAAAAGCAAAATAAAAATATTGAAAGTCAGAATTTTAAAATCTAATGTTTATTGTATTCTCAAATTTCCATATAGATAAAATTTATGAATCTGTAAAGTTTTTAAAGAATTGCATAATAACGACATTATACAAGTAAATGTTTAACCGCAAACATAAAAATATCGTAATTAAATATTATTTACTTTATTTTGGTAATTGGTTAAGTACTATGATATTATAGGTAACAACCTACGTACATTATTATGTAAGAATAATGTTGGAATCTACCAATGTTTCAGTAAAAAATCAGAGAAGATTGTTATTTATATTTTACGACCAAAACAATTCATTTTTAAATTGGAGTCTGACAAAATGTTCGTCCTTTGAACTGTCGTAAGTTATCAGAACTCTCATTATTTTTATTTCAAAATACGACCAATATTGGTCGGCACACACCATTATTCACAATTTTTTTCACTAAAAATAATTATTTTTATAATGGAATAAAAGTCTCTTTATCTTCAATCGTTAAAGTTCGTATTAAAAGTTTTTAACATGAATGCAATATTATTACATAATATACAGTATTTTATGAGTCAAGTTTATAATTCATCTTAAATAATTATAATATTTTTAAGATGAATAATGAAATAAAATACTTTTTGTGATAAAAATAAAAGTGGTTATTGGTTTGTTAAAAACATTATCTCGGTGACAAATGTATTTCACTTTAAAATGAAATACATGATTTAATATTATACACGCAGTTTAATTTTAACATAAATTTTGCGTTTTAAGTATTTTACAAAATTTATAACTTTACACGAGTATAGAGTATTCAAGTCGAATTCACCCACATTTGTCATCATAACTATTATATTTTGCAAATAGCTCATTTAATGAAAATAAGGAGTATATTGTATTTTAAACTTGATATTTAACATAACATATAAATGCTTACCACCCAAGGTTGAACAATAGGTATTTCAATGTACTGATCGTGTCTTAGCTGTTTAAAAGGAATAAACACAAATATTGTGATTTATTAAAATTATTATCCATTAGGCGTATAAAATATAATAATATGCTCTGCTATCAGAATCGATTTTCAAAAACGTTGATTTATCATAATTTATTCATATAAAATTCGAAATGACATAACACCCATTAAAAGCCTATACATATATACTCATAAAACAATGTTTACCGGAAATAACGGGCCTGCGCTTGAAGTGTTGTGTAAAGTTCGTTTTTTGCTTTCATGATTTAAAATGTTAACAAATAAGTGCTAAAAAACCCCCGTAGCCCGTAAAAAACACATTTTATCTTAGGACCAGTGACAGTGGAAAATCTCCGGGGACGGAGAAGCACTATAATTCTGTTTAAAAAATTATATAGGTAGACTAAAATATAGATGACACATTATTATTACGATGTATAGGGTTGATACATATAATTATAAATTAGAGAAGAGCACGGAGACCGAAACATGGTTGAAAGGTGGTGGTTCATGTCGGAGTGGGTGTATATATATAGGCTCGATATGAATATAGATTGCAGTCTCGTCGGGTAGAAAAAAAACTGTTTTTGCTAATGCTATGAATTGTCGGCATATTGTCGCACGCTGCAAGCCGTATTACGACTAATTATTGTTAATGATGTTTTCTCTAATGCACGTTAATGATATTATATACATATACACCACAATATCGTGTTGGCTGTAGCTGTAACGCGACGCCGGGAGTTTAAACTATACCGATTTACATATTATTATACCATTATAGGCTCATTTGATAAAATAGACGTAGCAAGACAGTATAAAGTACGTAGGCAAATAATCGTAAGATGAATCGAAGCATTGCTTTTTAATATATGTGAAATTCTACATATAATAATAGTTTAGTGTAAATTTAATTGTGCGATGTGATAGGTACTCCTAAAAAGCAAATATTTGTTTTACCGAAATGTATTAACGTTTTTGAAATTATTTTTTTATATATTTTTAAACCATTACTACGCAACATTAAAAAAAATAAAAAAATATATTTGAAATTCATATGCGAATAGATGATTACAGTTATAACTATTATAAGTATTGTATACTTTAGATGAGCAGAATACCGTGGGTGACACAATGATACTAGTCCACTACTTCTCTAATCTAAATATTAATTACAGAAAAAACATTAACGTAGCCTGTTTTGGAATAAAAAAAAAAATTAAAAAGATGAGCGAGTTTTGTAAAAATTCTAACTTAAGACATTTATTAAAAAACTATTGGGCATTAACAATCAAATTTTTTTTTTAATTTTCACAAATAACAACTTATAGAGAACATTGTATTAAATTTTCAAATTTGGAAAATTTTACGGTGTATAGAAAATACTAATATAAACATTCGGTAAAAATTGCATGTATGATCAAATAGTTCAAAAATTTGATAGAAGATTCCTCATAAGTTATTCTAATAGCAATTTAAAAAGATTAAAAATATATAGGCACGATTTTATTTTTAAGTATTTAAAGTTCAAATATTGACAAAATTTATCAAAATATTTAGAATTTGTAAATTATTATGTAGTTAAAAATGTACTTAATATTTAATTTTACAACAAAGGATTAAAAATTTAAAACGAGGTTCTCATAAGTAGTTCATACTGTAATCAAAATATCTAAAAAATACATATAAACACAGTTTTTATAATAGACATTTTAAGTTCAAATTTGGACGAAATCAGATATTTTAAAGAAGAATAACGATGTTATAGTTATGTATTTGTAATTTAAATTTATTATGGGTATTTCCAACTTTTTAAGTAGATATGTTATTATAAATTATATACATAATGCCAGTTTTAAATGCAATATTTTCGGAAATAAATTATTTTAATTGCCATTATATCATAGAATATAATCAGCAATTGGTCTGTCTTAACTCAGAATCGTTTTTCGTATACATTGATTTTATATCATTGAATTCAAATTTAACACATCCATAACAGTGACCAACACGACACTTTGTACAGCAAAGCACCTATTTGCTCACCTCATTATCTTAAAGCACGCGATTGTCATTATACATTGACGCGACGTATTATAGTGTACGAAAACATAAGTCGTTTTACAAAACATCCATAAATTATGAAGGTCTGGACGTGTAAATAAAAGTTTGCGCAGTGATGTATATAGTGATATATCACAATAATATATACTTAATTGTGCTGTATATAATTTATATTTAGAATATATTATTATTTATTACCAAACGCTTTGGATGTCAGACGTTGCGTAATCACCGCTCTCCCTGTTCTGTCGCCTCAACGGTATTATTGTGGTGGGTTGACCGGAACCGGAAGCGGGCAACAAGAGCCCCGTGGCTGTCTGCCGATGATGGCCGCTACCGCCGCGGTGGTGGTGGCTGCCGGACAACGATATGTCGCCAGCGCTACGCAACGATATGACGGAACCGGAATTGTTGTTTCGGGGTGTTCTGTGTTTGGCGTAACCGTAATAGACTCTGAAAACAGAGAAGTCGGTGAGCCATTACACTTGTCGAACACGGTAACGATATAATATTATTTGTAAACCGCGCCCGCGGGGGCGGAAGCGGGAGATAGCACAGAGCAGGAAACCTAGGGCAAGTAGGGTGAGGGCCACTTCAAACTTTTCCGGCTCACGTCGCGCCGTGAGTTCTTGTAAAAGGTTCCCGAAGTAAACGATAAGACTTCAACTTTTTTTAGATAACGGAATATATTATATAGGTACCTAACAACTTAATTTAGAAATGTAAATAACAAAGATTTATACTCTTCACAGACAAGATAAATAACGGCTCTTCTCAGATGTATTTCTATCTGTTACGCACTGCGCTATTATTCTTATTGAAAAACGAAATTCTGAAGAAAGGGTACTCTGGGTTTTTCTGTTTTGTGGTTCAAGAGTATTGCAGCTCCTTATTAGATATATAGAAGATGCGTTTAAAATATAAACAATTAAATAGACACATTTATCTGCAGACATATTTAATGAAGTTAGTCGAGTCGATGTTTGTTAAATTACGAACTTAAATAAAATTAAAAATTCCAAAACTAAACATTCAAATAATTTATGCATAATAAGAGGGCGGCGATCATACGTTTGAAAATCACATTGTATACAGGACGATCAAACCTATTCACTGTGCCTTTAATCTACAAATTCTCAAGGACGTCCTCGAGTTTTACAACGATTTTTGAAATTTTATATATACCTGTTGTTAGCGTGCTCCATGAGCAGCTCTTCAGGGTCCGACTCGTACGGAGGTTCGTCGTACCAGTGTCTAAGCATGTCATCGTCGTACATGTAAGTCTCGTCCGAGTTGTTACAACGGGCCGCGGGCTTGCCGGGTCCGCTACCGCCACCTCCGCCACCGTACCGCAGCAGCCCGTGTCGGATCTCCCGAAGGATGTCCTCGTGTTCGCGGTCGAAACGTTCCTTTTTGATCATGGCCTCTTGAACTTTCAACTGTAACAATAAACGCACCAACGTTTCGATTAGACATGATTACGAAGAAAATATTTATAAACATATTGCAAAAGTATTATTATTATATGATGTTCGACGGATAGTTGCAGAACCACGTTTAGAACGTTTGCGATTTTGCCGCGGATCGTATCACCCCTAATATAACACCATATAACCTGTCGACGGACCGTTTTTCCTAGCGATATTTATACACCGCCGCGGCAGTTTTTGCACGCGTATATATCGTTATTATGTTATATTATAATATATTATACTTACATAATATTTGTATACCTACGCGATACCCATACCGTACAGGGGGAAAAAATATTATTATTTTCGGCTCGCCGTATAACTCGTTCCCCGCCTTATACGCGCGCATAACAAGATTAATGTTACTCCAGACGGCAGTAACGGCCGCCGCCGCACATGACCTTTAATGGGTCCCTGCGGGTCGTGAAACGCGAGCGCATTAACACACCGCCGTCGCCGAGTGTATGGGCTTCTGCATGAAAATAACACGCGTATACCCATCACGATCGTATGTATACGTGTTTTTTGGGTGGGTGTGTGGGTGTATGTGTACATGCGAGAGAGAGAAAAAAAGGTACAACCGCAAAGGCGTCGGCGGTCGAAAAAAGGGGCAAAAGTACTATACGTATATATGTTCTTCTGTGCCTGTCTGTCTCTTTCTCTTTTTCTCTCCATCTGTATCATGTATACACTCGGCGGTGGCGGTGGCGGCGTTGAAAAGTTTTTAATGACACGCCTCGACATCCTCCTCGCGCGCGCGCCACCTAATCTGACTTTAATGTTGTTTATTAGCGTAGGTATAATACGTGTATATATACGTGCGGCCGCCGCCGCTGCCACTACAGTTTCGTTCCATTTACGCATTGAATATATCGCCAACTAAAACGCAGATAATATAATAATATGTGCATGTACACTACTTCGCGAATACCCGAAAAAAATATATTATAAACGCGGCTGCAGCTGGTATCGGATGAGGAGGAGGTTGATGGGGTGCGGGCAAATTGGAGCGAGATCGACTCACGAAAAAAAAAAATAATAATATAAATAAAACAGCAATTCTATACGTTGTATAGGTACGCACACAGAGTTGCTGCAGTGAGCGAGGGAAACTATTTCGATAAAAAAACCGAGGAAACGCGAAAACCGAAGCTTTGTTGTCCGTTGTTTATTATAGGACAGGGTTGTTTTTTTATTATTTCATTCATCCGACACGCCCTCTGCAGCGATCGGATCTCGGTGGCGATTGGAAATCGCATGTGCTTTATTTTCCCCAAAGTCTCCGGTGTGCCAAACCGTACGCTATGTATTTGTGTACGAAATACCTACGATCTTTTAGATTTAGACGAAACAAGTGTCTACACACGACGGGAAATCGTGTGCAGGTATAGGATACAGATGATACAGGCGACCTACTGGTAACATTCGTTTTGATTGTTTACTTCCGAGTGAAAAAAATCGGTAAATGTAAAATCGTAAGATAATTATTATTTCATATCAGTGCAAATGCGATGTAATATATATGGTGCAAATTTATTTTATTTTATTTATTACTCTAAAATTGTAGAAAATAAGTACTTATACATAAAGATACGTATTTCCGAGATGAAAAACTGTTTGGTAACAGACCACGTCACGAGTTTGCGCATATACATAATAAACGAAAGAGATAAATGTTCGTAGCGGTGATATTCAAATGGTTGATTTTTAACAAATTTTTTTAACAATTTTTAACAAACACACACGTTTTTAAACTTATGATGTAAAAATATAATATGTTTTAATAAAGGCGCAAAAATAAAAAAGGTAATATAATATATGTTGTAAAAATGTTTGACGAAATCGACCCAAAACGGCGTTGGCGGGAAAGCTTCAAATTACAATAAGGGATCGTTTATTATTTTTATTTCACTCACCCGATGGATGGTTTCTTCAAAACCAGATGGATTGCCGACATGGTTTCTGCTGGACATAGGCACACAACGATTTCTGTTATCCATCATTGTCATGCCCAAACAATCGGGAGTGTTGGCCTAAAACACGATTAATTCATGTTAAAATTGGCATATTTATTTAGTTATATTTTTTGCATCATACTATAAGATAAAAGTATGCAAATATATTGTAAATAAAATCAATAGGTAGAGGTATAGTTTAATATTGTTTCGTGCATAAAAATTGAACCTGTGAATATGTAATGTAGTTAACATAATTGTATGTTATATGCCATGATAGTTATATATTATGTCATCACTCATTGGAGATGATGACAATATTTAAACTAATTCGTTAACCCTATATATAAGTAGTAGAAAAAATAAATTACCATAAATCAAAAAAATCAAAACGCTCTAAATGAATAATGTTTAACGGTGATCATTATAATCGTTCTATTATATATTCAATAATTGAATACATAACTAATAATTTTATACTACACACACACACACACACATACACATTTGAGTTTTCCTGCAAAAGGTCAACGTTATCGTGTAACTAAAGTTATTATAATTTGATAAGTGAAAAATTAATAATTTTTAAATCAAAATCTAATAATATATTTTAATTTTAAGTTAATTTCGTTGATTTACCAGAATATAAGTTGTCATTTTTTTAAAACTTATCCAACTATAGTATTAAATTGTGTTAAATTAATGCAAATTAATGTTCCTATGACCTAAATGTTAACATATTAATTATTACTAATATAATGTTGATTTATGCTGTATAATTATTTAATTAAAATCCTAATTAACACATCTTACTAATTTGTAAATAATTTATACAGAAATTTGATAATATTTGATAGATTACCTATATATTATAAAATGTGACTTATCAATTAATTATAAGGAAAAAATATAATTAATTTTAGAAAATTAAATTGTTTAAAATTAATTTAATAATTAATTATTTATAAATAATTTAGGTTGACAAATCATCATTAGTGATGGTAAAAATGCAAATATACTTAGGTCTGTAAAAAAAATCAATTAAAACGAGTTCATAAATAATATATTAACAATACTTAAGCTAATATTGAACTTTGTACAATAGTAAAGTTTTTTGAATTCAAAATGGCGCCTTGCCAAAATGGTTTTAGGACTCGTTGGGGTTCTGTGCGATAAGAGCAATATAATATATATGTTTATAACGAATCAGATAATGAGATTTTGTAGTATTACAACACTATTGTATGACATACACTTGTTAATGTCAAGCACATTTTGGATAAAAAGTAGGCTTAATACTAAAATAAATTTTATAACAATTTATTAGTTTACAAATATAATATAAATAATAAGTCTAAAAGAAAACAACACATTTTGTAAATATAGTATTAACTTATGCACGTTTCTAGCAATTATTTTTAAATCTAAAGCACTACAGCGGATTGCTATATTGGTTTTAAAATTAAAAGCGATGAACCATTTTGGGCAAATTTCAGGGAAAGTTGTGAAGAACCGCATAAATAACGGTTAATTAAAGTGGTTTTAAACTACATATTATAGGGTCATTTTGAAAAAACTGCTAAAAATGTATTTTTAAACGCACTGATGATTTATAATTACTTCAGATACAAATAAAGACACTCATCCTCCCAGCGGTAAACCCACCATCAGTATTGTGTTGTATGCATATGTATAATATTTTAGATAAATATATTTATTAATTTACTCATTTTGTCGCGAGAGGAAAAAAGAATAAAATGCTTATTTTGAATTTGAAAAAGTAATAATCGAGATAGGTATCTAAAATTGTTTTGAAATCTAGAATTAAACTAAACACGTATTGTTTAAAGTAAAACTGAAAATGGACACATATGATATTCAAAACACGTTGAATTATACACAAATAAAAAGTGTTCACAAAACCAACCAGAATACTAATGGCAAAAATAGTTATTTCAAATGCGGTCTATAAAAGGATTTTACAAATTTAAAAAATAAAACGTTTACATAAAAAATGTATTTTTTTATTTTTATTTTAATGCAAATAAAATTCAATGAACACCGACAATACATAATTTAATCGTGATGCTACTGAAAATTAAATATCGAATTCGTAAGTAAAATTTATTATTAAAATCACTCGATAATTTTAACAACACAATATTATAATATATCCAATTATGAGAGCAATTTTTTTAGGCAAATAAGTATTAAAAATGATAATAAAATATTATAGGTACGTTTGTTTCATTATAAAAATTACAGCTGTTATCCGTTTAACTTTTTGTTTTGAAATTTTAAAACTAATCGCAACTAAAAAAAAAAACTTATTAAACGTCATGTATATATTAAAAAGTTATAACCCATTAGACGTGGTTTTTAAAAATATGTTCGAGAGGTATTTTCAATTTCAAACACTTGAATGTAGCACGTATATATTATACACATAAGTGAGACTAAGAGAAATGCTAGTAAAACAACTGCAATATATTCATATAAATCATATACCTAAATTAAATTGTAGGTATAGGTACTTCTAAGCATACGAATTGAGTAAAAATATACTAGGACGAATTTTGCAGCCATGTTGTACCTGAAATGCCAATCTAAAACGACATGTGATCAGAATTTGGTAAAATATTTACATAATAATATACCACTTATCATTTACTAAGCATACTTTTATTAAAAATTAGGTAAAGTATACAATTAAATTAATATTAAATGTTTAATTTTATTTTTATTTTTATTTTAGTTAAGGTTTATATATTTTTTGAGTTGCATATAATTTTTTTTTTGAAATTTTGAGTTTGATTATGATATTTAAAATCGACAAAATTATTTGCGAACGAATCGTGTTCAGAATAATTAGACACTACACATAATATACGTATATACTTGTTTAAATAGTGGTCGTACAAAGCCCCGAGAATGTAATTAATTATATCGTTTTCACGAACGATTAGCAAAACATATACGTACTATACAAACGTGGTGCTCTAAAAAAGTAATTATTAGCACAATGATTTGTTTTTTAAATCATTTGTATGAACTTTAAATTGTGTACAAGAATGTTGAAATATGAAAAAAAAATATTACAGTATTTTATGGTATGTACGAATAAAAACAAATTAAACAGCATATTTCTTCGACGTCACAAATAAATAATAACACAAAATACTTGGAATGATTATAAAAATAAAAAATTGTACTCATATACAAATTTTACATTTTATGTTAAAATGCTATATATATCTTAATATAATGAATTTGTTTAGAGTTGTCTACGTGACATGACAATGCAATCGTAAAATACAGCGTTCGAAACACAAAAACAGCAAAATAGCATAATTTGAACGAATGTATTCGTATTTTGCTTCTAGGCGATCTGCAGCGAAATAAATTTATAACTCATTTATAGGTGTCTCAATAGTACTATATAGAACGTATCAAAATAAAAGCGCGCAAATCATATAATAAGTAGTGAGCTCTATATATATGCGCGTGTATACGTGCAAAGAAGTTATCATCGACTGTTGTAATACACATACGACGCATATATAAGCTGCCAACAGGGGAAAAGGATAAAAAAAAAAATAATGCAACCTGTCTACAGGTTGCCTCGGGGGTACTAGTGCGCACTACGTGTATATAATATATATTATGTGTGTATGTACACCAGTGTTCCGTATATAATATAATAATGCGTTTGTGCACTGGCAAAAAACGGCGAGCGTTGGTCGGAATTCGACCGAGGGATGGAAAATTTGGGGGTTCGTGCCAAACGTTTGGTAACTTTAACCCCTCCGCCGTCATCACTAACTTACACACGCATATAGTGACCCTGTGTGAGTGCGGGAAGAGATGGAATGTAATCTGAAATAGGTGTGTGTGTGTGTGTGTGTGTGTGTGAGTGCGCGCGCGCACGCTAGTGCGGGTGTAACGCCAACGGACGACACGAGAAGATTCGGAAAGACTTTTGGCGAAAAATCGCTAAAATAGTGCAGGAAACGATCAGACAACAAGCGGCAGTAGATATACGTATATAATAAACACGTTACCACACACTTCATCCGAAAACGTCGATCCGACGGTTTAGAAAAACAAGACGTCTATAGATTATAAGCACAAGGTGATTTTTTCTCAGTGTAGTACATATGTTTATAATATATACTATATACACAGATAAAATATTTAATTTTTTCGATCAATGTTATATTATTTAAATGGATTTTTCATCATTTCAAGTATGCTGTTTATTACTTTAACGTAATACTTAATTTTTGCAAAAAAAAATCTTATAACTACAGTTTACATTTTTTGTTTGAGGTTTTATTTTTATATTTTATTTCGAATGATAATCGAAAACTTCCATCGAATATTTTTTCTTTAAAATAATATACAATTTTAAAAATCATTCTGAACATAGCCATAAGAGGTTTATTTATACAATAAAATATAAGCTCGGCGCATAAAAATTAATATAGACGTCGATTTTTTGAGATTCGTATTTTTTCAACTGTGTGGTTACGGCACGGCGCCTGCTGCTACGTGGACGACAAAAAAGAACGGAGTTTTTTGTATATTAAAAAGTATTTTCGATTAAAATTCGTATAAAGAAAAAAATCTAAATGTATATATTCATGAGTTTTTATATTATAATATGTATGCATTGTAAAGTTTTCGGAAGATAGGATAAAGAAAAATCGAGAGCTGCTGGCTCGGCGGCGAATGATAGAGAGGTAATGGGCGGTGGAGTAGTGTCATTTCGGTCTCTGAGGTCATTACACATAGAAATCCACTAGTGGTCGGAATGTGTACATTCTCTGACGCGGAGTTCCGGTATATATAAACAACTGAAAAGGACGACGACGACGGCTTGGATGAAAACAAAATATAACGACACATCATATAATATTATATAGACGATTAGGCGTTTTCGACTAAGTGCACCCGTTAAGTCATTGTCTCACTACACACAGTGCGCGATAAACGTTGACCGAGACGGAGCATCTATTTAGGCAGTCGTATAAAATAAACCCGTTGTGGTATTTATACTGGGTGATAATTTTTTTTTTTTTGAAATGTAATCGACTGGACTATAGGCAAAAAACAAGTTAAAACAATAATTTGGAACACCACGATGAAACAATTTTTCTTTTTTACAGAAAAGTCGATTTTAAAGAAATCTGCAAACTTATACGCGTACATAATATTTCTTTCAAAAACGCAAAACTTAACAGAGAAAATGTCGTATGTGTTATTTTGTATATTACATTTTTTTTCGTATTAAATCTGTTCGGGTGTAAAATGTCTTCGCGCTGATACGAACGAGAGCCCGGTGTCGGATCACCGGTTACCGCCCGTGAGTCGTGACCTCGGAGAATCAAATTCGGGCAACGATTGTATACGTGAAATATAATAAATATTATATATACCTACTAATACTTTATATACATTTACACCTATATCATACTATATGTATATACAAGCATCATATATAGGTTATAGACTACTGCTGTAGTATATACATACATTCACTCTATGTACATACACGAGATATCATAAAAAAACTTATATACGTACATAATACTGACAATACGCACGTAAGTTGTAGGTGAAAAAATAAATATAAATATACACACACGTATAATATATATATGCTTGCACTTGGCAAATTTGATTGTATAGCATCCGCGACGACGTCAAGGGGTGTATAGTGAAAATAGGAAATCTCAAGGGATTTATTTTTATTTTTACATCCAATCCTCTTCCCTCCTTTTGCTTTGACTAAATCCGGCACCGGTCCCTATACTGATTGGCATGCAAATACGTAGAAATGCTCAAATCGGTATTCCACTGACACATCGTCACCGTCACTAGAGTACACACACGACCCACCCGTTGCAAGTACATATTATAATAATATTACGTGTTATCATAAAACAGCTTAAGGCGATTAAATATTTATCAGAAGCAATCCGAAATATGTTATATTTACATGGAATATGATATCAAACTTATTATAATAGCATCGAAATCGTCTATACTGTTTCCCGTATAGACAATACTGCAGCATGTTTTTTAATTTATGATTTAATTGTACTTACAAATTATATAATACTTGTTTATACTTTTTCCGGTTGGATTATTGCGTGATATTATCGTCAAACAAAGCGAAATTTTGTTTGTTTAATATTGAACGACGAAACGAGGATAAAATAACCAATTATTATTATTTGTGCAGAATATACAAGTGAAATACCGAAATTGCATCGAGCTCATAAATATAGAGAATAAGAGATATGTAGTACCTACGTTGTACACAGTGGTTATTTGAGCGCATATTATTATTTGTTAAAAACTATTGTTAAACTTTTATGGATGCAATAAAAATATAATTTGATGAAGGCATTTAGTTTTTAATCGAATTATTTACTAAAACAATCAGCTACGTTTAACTGATTTTTAAAATTAAATTTTCTCAGTTTTAATTTATTTTCAATGACTTTATGATAATTTGAAACCTTAATTTTATTATTAACAACTATTATAGTTAATAGATAAATTAAATAATAGTTTATGATGTGTAAAAAGTTAAATATAAAAATAAAACGATACATTAAAAAATGTAATACATAGATATACATAAAGTTTCTATGCAAATTGTAAAAATAGTATTTAAGTATCACAGAAACAAGTATAAATAAATATAAAAATCGAACTTCGAGCAGTACACCTGTAAGCATGTTTCACGATGTAAATGAATAAAAGAGGGTTGATTTTTTACGGAAATGTCGTCGTCGACTTTTGCATGATTGTCACAGTCTTGTCGCTATTTCTATATCTACCTTCTACCTATAGTTGCTAGTATATACACCGTCACCGAAATGCCGTATTTGAAATATAAAATGAAAACGTAACAGACATTTTCGGGTCAACAGCCACGATGAAAAAAAGAAAAAGATGGATCAATAAAATTAAAAACAAAATGAGAGACGAGAAAAAATTACTGGGGCACAATATAATAATATATATAATACATATAAAAATGCATATATAAAAAGACACTTAGCCGAACGATTTTATAGTACCTTAAATTTTTTTTTAGTTATATATCAGTCTCGAGTATACATGTAGGTTACCATAGTTACTCGTGAGATTTGGTGAAGTAGGAGGGGGGTCTCATAAGCGTTTCATTGGAATGTTTTTTCGAACGTATAGGAATTAATTATGCCATTTGATTTAGTAAAAAAAAAAAGAGGTCAAACCGTTCTCTCCTGGTTTGAAACGTTAATTAACGATTAATGAGGAAACTACCACCTATAATGCCACCAAACCACACTAAATACACGGATGAGTGGATCGCTGCTACCATCTCACGTATAAAAGCTTTAGAAACAGCTGCGCGTTATTTTATACACACACAAATATATATATCGTAGATATATTCGTAATTTTTGTGTGTGTGTGTGTGTGTGTGTGTACTTGAATACAGTAATTTCCGCCGACAGTAGTTAACACAAAGTGCACACCCAGACCACTACTCTCGCGCGTATTGCAAACAGTAAAATAGTTCGTATCTTTACCCGGGCCGAAACGTTTTGTTGACTTCGCGATTTATCTCTCCTATGGGTTTTGAAGTTCCGCAGAAACCGCGTCAATGTGATCTTCTTTTTACCGGGTCGGTCTGTAAAACAAATTACATAACGAATCGCATATAAATATTTAAAACATGCAATTTTTAAACTTTATTATTATTTTAAGTATAAATTTCTTGTTTATATTTACACACAACATTAAACCACGACTTTATAAAATTGTAACCTTTAACAAGATAATATTTTGCTATTTTGAATGTTGCCATTATTTTAGGGACAGAGAATACTAGCGCAAAGGAGATATAGGAATAAATCAACGAAGGAAAGGTGTGCGCGGGTGGGCGCACCAACCTGACTGCCGAACACCATATCGACACGTTTGCCACAAATACGCCGAAACCTTTGGAAAACAAACCCCATTTTCGAGCATACACTATATCGTCCGTCTATCTCACTTCAATCCTCCCCCACCCCACCGATAGTGATTCAAATCCCCCACAACCAGGTTTCCTCCCCCGGGATGCCGTATTCCTGTCTAATTTCCATTTAAATTTTATCCCGGGCTCACTGGATGAAATCCATTTTGGCCTTGGGAAAACCACGAAATTGCTGAGTTTCCCTGGTCCAAAAAGAAAAGGGTGGAAGCGAATAGCAAGGTAGAGACAGAAGAGAAAGAGTAAAAGAGAAAAAAGGTCTCCCTGCATCTGTCTCACTCTTTGGTTTCGCAGGGTCCCGACTTTCCGCCACTGTCATTCTCATGTAAAGAAGATGGAAATTCTTATTTTAATATCGTTTCTGTTAAGTGTACCGAATAAACGAGCTTTGGAATGGAGTGGAAGGACCTTTTTCATTTTTAATTAACTCACCGTATAAAATAAAAATACAGAAAGCTATATACAGTTATAATAATTTATTATAGTGGACGGTTGGATATTTGATTGTTATTATTTATTAATATGCGATCGGATATGAATACAATTTATTGAAACTGCTCTCCGCCAGGTGATTACTGTTTTGTAACACAATTCATTAATTTTGATTAGGTAGGGATTAAGTAAATAAAAGTACGTTTATTTACCTGTAGGAGGAAACTCATAGAAATATGCAGATCTTGGACTTAAACACCTGAAACATATAATATGATGCATAATAAGTAATAATAAATAATTCCATATGCATAAATTTTTTTTCAAATTATTTTTAAACATATTTATGTATATGCAAATATCATCACAAATTATCATTAAAAGTATAAATATCATAAAAATACATTCAATTTTTTTAAATTATTAATCGTAGAAATTGTACGTCAATTGTCTGATAAAGTGATAACATATTATACTTCTATCTTTATCTTACATAAATATTATAAACAGTAAAAACCATAAAAGAGGATTGTTGAAGAAGATTTCTTAACGGAAAAAGATTTTTTTAAGATAATATTATGTAGGGTATCATACATTTTTTTGAATGTTTTATATACACTTGACCATTTTGTACCTAAAAAGTGTTTTCATACGTTGTATAGGCACTTAAATATTATTCAGACTCCCTGAGTAAATATAAAATGTATAAAATTATATATTATATTTAAATTTGCATCAATAGTTATTCAGATATAACATTTATCCTTTATTCTATGATTTATATTTTATAAATCATTTTGAAATCTAACATACATAATAACGTTTATAAACATTTTTGATTTTATAAAACGCATTGTACAAATAGATGAATAATTACGAGGATATATTATATCGATTCATAATATTATGGCTTTAACAAATCATTAATACATTTATATAAATTATAAATATAGGTAATACAATTTACGAATGATTATAATGAGTACAATGCTTTAATAGTCTAATGATTATTTCATATTTGACTAAATGATACAATTATAGGCATGAATAATATATTAATATACTGATTATATTTTACACAAAACAATAATTTAATTTTATGGAAGCACATAGACATATATTTTGTAATTGAATAATGCATTTAATCTAAATGGCAAAAATGATAAAAAAAGAAAATATTAAAAATCACTCTATATTTGCAAACATCAAATTTAACTTTGAAACTATAAGCGAGTGTTTCGGGAGATATGGGATAAGATTCCTTGGGGATGGCAGCTAAGAACGATAATAAAAGTTGTAATGCCTTCGTTCAAAAGAAATAATGATAATAATAAATATATAAAATATAAGAATGGAAATGATTTATGACAAGTAATAAATTATACGTGATCATTACATGATCTTATTTATTATGTAATCGAAACTTAATGTATAACGTATGCTATAGCAGCAGACAAGAATACCACAACAAAATATTTGATGTTGACTGCATAAAATAATATATATGATAATAATAAAACGAGATTTCTAGACTGTAAATAATTAAACAGATTAAAGGCACGTATTATACATAATGCATTCTATCCGACCACGATCTGACAACGTTATATTTATATATATTATATACATTATACAAGCGAGATATTATATGACACGACATGAACAAAATAATAGATGGCTGTTAACTGATTAAAAAACATAATATACGACCTATTTAAATATAGAGATGAGCATACATTTTCAAATTGAAATAAACTAAAGCAAAGTTTATATTGCACTGTGCTTATGTATATACTACGCTTTTAAGCGATTCTTATGATTCATTATTAATAATGCGAATAAAAATAACAGATTCAAGTAAAAACGTATTTATATTTTTCATTCGCAAGAATACATTTTATAACTATTATAAATCTGTTATAATACTCTCGAATACTCAAGTACGCAAGTACATAATCTAACTCGTGAGTTCTAAAAAAATAGATATGTTATATATTATAACAGGGGCGTATACATGGGGGATATGGGAATTAGATCCCCCCATAGGTATTTTTATTATTTTAATGTGCAAGTACCTAGGTTTAAAAATGTTTCTTTAGTGATTATATGTTTGCAACTGATCCCCCCCTCTCATATAAAATGTATAAGCCACTGTATTATAATACAAACTACGCAAAAAGTGCGATATTTGATGGCGTACTTACAACTACCTCAAAGACGCGTACTAAACCTATAATACTGCAGATGCTATATATAATATAGCTTGCACTTACATACTTGAAACCTACATTCTTAGTCCATTTTACCTTAGTAGCAGTAACAGCAGTGATTTGGGCAATTTCTATTGTACATTCCTTCCGACAAACACACATATTTTTAGTCGCATATTTTCGATAGCATATCACCGCTGCCGTTATGGTTTAGTGGAAAAACCGCAGAACGCGCAGAGTCCGGCCGACACCAAAAGCGGAAGCTCGGCGTGTCTCGCAGCACTGATGAAACCACGGATTTAACGCGATAAAGTATGTATATAATATATATTTTAGCCCAAGTTTGTAAAATTGTGTCAGCCCTCGGGGGATAAAAATAAAAAAAATTCCAATCAATAAAAATGTCGGTAATCGCGCTCTGTAGCTGGTATATGCGCACAATAATATTGTATTCCACCGCGGACGACAAAATTTCGACGAAACGAGAAAGAATCTCTATAACCACCCTCAAAGCAATGCGATCGAATTACGCGGCGAGTGCATTAAATAATATATTATTATTATTATTATTAACTGTGGAAGGCGGATGTAGACTATACGGCGGCATTTATATAAGACGGGTTGTCGCGTAGACGAATAGCCGTGTTTAGCTGTCGAGGGTGGAAGCGATTTTTTTTAATATTATATTATTTTACCGGTCGCAGTTGTGTTTTCGTTGGGCAGAGGCGGACGTTATTAAATATATTATTCTTTGTGTGTACATACTACAGAGAGATCAGATCGTGCACAAAGAACCGAATGTCAACGCTCCGGTATAAATAGTTATAATAATAATAATAATAGACGACAATAATAATAATCGTAATAAACGAACGTACACAACTATACATGCTGCACCGACGAGAATTGAATGTATGTCCGGCGGCGGTGCGGCATACAGAGACGGTCGTGTATACATATATTATAATAATAATACAGTTGTACTGCACCGGCAGCAGAATCGCACGCGAAAAACACTCTTCGTTTATTTTAATTTAGAGGTCCCTTTTAGCCGGCGGTCGTAAACCACCACTGCCGCCGCCAACAGGAGTGGAGAGTTAGCGACGAATCCGGCTGGCCGGACCACGTCGGCGGCATAGTAAAGTTTATGTGGGACGAGGGTGGGAATATTAAAAAATAAAAAAGTCATCCGATTAAAATATACGAGCTAATTTTACAGTGGTTTAATTTCGCAGGACAAATTATAATTAATAAAAAGTGTATCGCGAATCGCACGATTGCGCCAAATCCGAGCGCGCGTATATATTAAATAGGTACCTACCCGTAAAACCAGCTAATAGCTATACAAATAAGTACGCATAAATACATTATTGTTTTAACGGCATAACTCGCGGAATCACGACAGGCTATTATTATTATTTTGCACTGCAGAGTTAATCGCCATGCATTATCACGAGATATATATTATGAGCACACACGGTTTTGAGTAATATAATATACCTACGACGGATGTCGGTGATTTACATGTATGATAGAAATCAATATAATATATTTGGATAGGTACCCCTACCTTAAAGTTGTTCGAACGACAAACTAAATTTTTTACACAATACACGCGCGTTTGAATGTACGTATATTGAACACAACGCGCATAAAACAAGGTTTCGACCAATCAATTTGTTCGAGTATCGCCCGAAGGTTAATCGATATTTTCTTAGCGTAGATTATTAATATTTAATGCTTGCTATATATATATACTCACACACTGCAAGTCACAACGCTATACGAGTATATAAATATAATAAAACCTTATTTCCATTACTCATTGTTCTTTGTGTTTAGTTTAGAATGTACGATATATTAATATTTATTGTAGTTTACCTGACAAATTATATTTAATAAATAAAATCTGATTTATGGTAACTGTGTATGAAATAATAATAAACGAAAACAGAGTACATGCAATGAAGGTAATAATATAGGTTAACAAAAAATTTGATTACACAATGGGTGTTTTTCATTTTACAACCAGAGGTAAGTTTTTTTTACGACAGATTAAGAATAATATTTAATAATCGTAACTTTTCTTTAAGGTCTCGATGGATAGAATGCACATTACATAGCGTTATAGGAAAACTCCTCCCCATCACTATGTTCAAAATTAAGTGAAAAAATTAATTTGAAAATATAATTACCGCTTATTAATAATTATATTAATATAGTCGATCATCAATAACAAATTAAGGTATTAATTCACTTGATGTTATTAACATTAGTCAAAAGTACTAAAAATGGTAAACAGGTATATAATATAATATAGTGATACGAGAATTTTCGATTACGACAAATGTAAAATGTAAGACTCGTATTATCGGATCCTTAATCTTTAGACAGAATCATTTATATAGACATAAACAGAAAACATCTCAATATCTTATTAGACAATTGCTATTAATATTATAATCGAGTACACGACGATTTTTATATAGATATAATACCACCATTCTCAAACCATATAGTATTTTATACGAATATACTTATTATACAATGTATATGGGCCAATAAAGTGATGATGCATCAAAATTGCATATACAATACGCCGTCTTCGTACGTTTTGAGGACCTATAAAATGTACAGAAGCATTTTATACATTGTTGTTATTTTTATTTTCATATACACATCAATGAATTATTCTTTATGGACAAATAATTTAAACGTAATAATTACTTTTAGCTGTTGTACAGTTTAATGCAGCGTTAACAATTTTGTTTCGTTAATTTGTCAGTAACCTGAGGAAAAGCAATAAGTAAACGAAGGATTGATTTAATCCGCTTAAGAATTACGTGTTAAAATACATAGCGAACGCTATAAATACTATTTGACGTCGGTATGCAAACAAATCTTTAACGTAAAAACCTCATAGCTGTTTTATTAATTCCCAGAAGATTTACATTGAAATCTAATAACTGCTATTAGCTGATTAAAACTATTAAAAGCGACGTAAATTACTAAATAGATTTTTGAAAATGTACACTTTGTAAACAACGTCACGACAAGGTTTTTATTATTTTACCTTATATATTTATACTTAATATAATATTAAATTTATGTCAAGTATTATGAGAGTATTTTACGCATATGATACATACAAATTTCTTTAGTTTTAAAAATTAAATGTAGCTTATTTTTATCGAGTAAAAATTATATTTTGGTTGTTTTAAAGGCTTAAATAACCTTATTATTTATAAATTTAAATAATCGATGGATTTTACAAGGAAAATTAAAAAAGAGAGAGATTCTGAGAATATAAATTGAATTTGTTCTGAAAAATGGCTAGTGTCAAAAATAATTCTATAAATAACTAACTCTTGTCAAACGAATTCTAAAATTTCTCGTTTGTTATTTAATTATAAAAGTGAAAACAATAGGATGGTTGATGAGGTATTAAACTCTTAATGACATCATCATTTTAAAACAGTAATCTTAATTAAACAGAATAATTACGAAGCGTATACTTAATAACTATTAAATATATTAAAACAATATTGTTATTAAAACGATAAAAAATAAATATGAGAGTTTCAAATAAACGGAGAAGCGCAACAAATTATATTTTAAGTTTATTAAATAAGTAAGTAATAAGATTTTATTTCCAAGTAAAAATAAAAAAAATTTGCTTCTAAAAGTTTTAAATTGCATTAACTGTATGGAATTCAGGTAAATAATTATGGAACATTAAAACATTCCATAATCTTTTCAATCAATAATTTGACAAATTACAAATTGCATTAACAACAATACGCTTGTATTAAACTGTATTAACTGTATCAATACCTTAAAGTACAGACAACATACATGTATTAGTCTACTCTTATTGCAAAAAGTTTTACCAACAACAGACCACACTAATTTATATAAACTTGAATCTACCGTAATCTCTGACAATCTTTTCTAACCACCGTTTCCCAAAGAAAAGGGCCACCGACCATTCTACTCACGTGATCCGATTTAAAAAGTTTAAAAATAAATAGTTCCCGAGAAGAACCAGAGGGTTTACAAAATATAGTGTCATCTGAAACCCTGTTCAATAAAGATTTCATAACTGGCCAGTTTTATTTCAATTTGTACTTGGGTTGAAAAATATTCAGAGTAAGTTTGACGAGGAAAAATTACGGGCTAGCATATAGTCCTTAATGCAAGAATTCACTCAAATGACCAGATAGTCACGTATTATTTTTGGAGAACAGAAAAAAATAACAGGGATAATATTTTTTAAATCCTATACATATTACACGTAAACTGTAAGAGTTTCCGATAAACGTGCAGAGCTATATAATATGCAGTACACATACCTAAGTACCATAAGAGTCGTATACACATTAAATATATTATTACGTAAATAAACGTTATGAGACGAAAGAAAAATTACGATAGAAAGTATCGTCGTCGAATTGATACGTATACAAGCAATTTACACATTACGAAATTTACCGTTCGGCGATTTCATTGATGGTCGCGATCTACAGAAGATTTATCCCATGGTGACGGGAGGAGGAGGCGAGGCTACAGCCTCTTATAATACGATATCGGACCCGGAGGCGGTGTTTAAGGCAGACGGCAGCACATAAAAACACTGTAAACGGCAACCGTCAGAGGAATGTAAATAGGATTTGCATCCGATTTCGTCGACTAAGGAATTTTCACGATCGATAATATTCATATTTGTACGGATAATATTAGAATATAATATCCTCTAGGCGCATTTTAATGAAATATTATGTACGATCCGACGACAACTGATGATTTTTGTCCTTTACCGAGTGTATAAGAATAATAGTCAGTCGATGTTATTATATTGTATTCGGAGATAGGTGCGTTCTTACCGTTGCCGGAGGTCGACGTGTAGCAAAAATCACAATTTACACTTTAGGTATCTACGCGTATTGTTAAATATCAGTCTGCGCTAAACGAGACGTTTAACCTCGGCCTAGACAGGGTGCGAACGGGGGATCGAAACGAGTGTAAATATTGACTGTTCGGCGCCAATACATTATATAAGATAGCTGACTGAGCGCTAAATCATACTATATATCTATATATATTTAAGTATATAAATTCTTTAGCGTTTCGCCCGTATTACGGCACAGCCACCGCACTAGGTTACGCGGAATGTGACTGTATATATATATATATAAACGCACAATCTCACCTTTCCGCCTCCACACGAGTACTGTACAAACAATAAGACGCGCGCGCTACATATAAAGCTGTGGCGTTTCCGCGAGCACAGCTCCTTGCTGTATAAAACTATTGTGTATTATACAGCCGCCGCTATATTGATATTTACCTTAGTCATCGCTACCCACCCAACTACCTACTCCACCCCACCACACAGCGCCCACGACTACAGTCGATAACTAGACGCGTTACTATACTATATTATTATTTATAAGCATAGGGGTGGAGTCACACGTTGGGTGTAACGTGGCCGGAGGATGCTAAATATTTGCGTTAAATTAGGTACTTTGAAAAATGTGTATGACTAAAAGAAAAACATATACAATTATTATTTATAAACACAATATATAGGTATATACATAATTTGTTCGGAATGTAATATTGATATATTATGATGCGGTCTGTAAATTGTACGACCGAGAGCGAAACAAATTCTAAATGTGGTATTGCTTGAACC
>JACXSJ010000233.1:31021-81321 GCA_014851325.1 Pentalonia nigronervosa
GCTTGAACCTATATATTATATACAATTATTATTACACATAAGGGTAGACAATTTTTGAATGATATACATATTATTGTTGGGCACTGCTGCGGTAGTAAGTAAAACTGCCTCCATACAAAATCCATATTACTGTATTTCGATTAACGTGTATCTTGGGAAGGAAGAAAATATCAATTGACCGAATGTATATTCGTTTTTAGGTAAATAAAATAATAACGACGTTTGAAAAAATAAAATATACGACGACTTCAAAGCCCCGAGACATTTTTAATGAGGCTCGCGTCTGTTGTATATACCTATGAGTCGGACCAGATTCTTTTCCGGAAACGAAACGATAGTAATATTATATAGATTCTCTTTTAGAAGTAAAGGTATTTGTACGTAAATATACACTTATATACAATACGTGTATACAACGAAATACCCGAGAAACCACGCGGTGGAAAGGGCCAAGGGGACGGGAGAGATGCGCATATTATATAACTCTTTAAAAATCGTAATCTCGCAAAGTTAAGCCAACGGAGAATTGCTATATTGCTTTTCGTTATTGCATACTATTTTTTAACTTAAACTTTTCAATTTTTTCCCCCTATCGCACCAAGTTTTTTATTTACTTTACTTTTACCATTGTGTGGATCTAATAAAATGATCCTATTTCGCGGGTCATTTCCTAAACGTACTTTATGCTCACTGTACACCTTTATTAGTCTTTATTGTTATTTTTCTATTTCGAATATAAACGGTATAATAATAACAATAACAACAATATGTGGCTCTAACATTTTAGCAATATGCACAAATATTATTATTATTATTATACGTACTTACTAGAATAATAAATAAGTATTATGTACATAAAAAAAATATATATTTATAACTTTGTTATTTCAGTGTAGGTAATTATTTGTATAAATTATTAATTCTTGGTTTAATAATGAATATTGCTGTATTCATTTAGTTCAGGTGTATTATATCAAAAACTCTAACTATCAAGTTAAAACAACTATATTAAATAAAAAAACAGCAAATTTTAAGAAACATCACATGTGAATTTTAAAGACTATGAAAATGATTAATATTCATACCTAAAATTTAAATTTAAAAATGTCCCTTTATTAATATATAATATTTGTAAAACATTTATTCAAACAATTTTTTTAGTGTAGTTTTATAAATTGGTCTTATAGTTATATATTTATGTGAAAAAAAAATAAGACTATTAGGTGTAACTGATAACTCAACACAATTTACCATTTATAAACTTTTTACTTCAGTAAATCGTAAATATATAAACACAAACATATATATATATATTCTAGTATTCATATGTATATGAAACAAAATAAAAAATTAAATACATAAATACACACAATACACACCATAAATGTGTGCGTAAACAATAATTTTCTAAAGTATCATAAAATAAATGAAAATAAGATTAAATATCAAACACGTCTAATAATAGATACCATAATTAATTATAATTAGTACTAATAAATATACACACAAACATTTTAGATTCTAAACGGAGCTATGAATTTATTGATTTTACAATGTTGTGTTTTTTTTTGTGTCTATCATCACGTTTTAGTGCAGTAAAAGTGTTCCGATTTTCTTCATCAGCATCTTTTCTGATAGGAAAGTGAATCTAGTTGGTACTTTAGGGGGAGGGGGGTGTCAAAAATTCCAAATACGCCGGGAAAAACGAGAATTTTTCGTAAAACAAATTTTTGACAAAATTTATTTTTATTTTTAATGTAACAAAGAAATAATGGCCGTAAATACATGAAATTTACACCAAATGTTTATATAAGCAATTTCTATACACCATAATTTTCAAAATATTTTGATTTTTTTTTTTAGCTATTTATAAACATAATACATTTTTGGAGTTTTTTTTTTTTATTATTATTATCAATAAAAATTTTATCAGTCTGTCAAAATATTTGAAAATGTAATATAATGTTCTTCATAATTTGTTGTAAGTGAAAATTAAAAAAAAAAAAAGTTGACCTATTGTATTATTAATATTAAAATAAATTATTTTAATAGCAATAGTATCTTAAAATACACTTAAATATGTAGACTGACATACCGTCTTTGCTTAGAATCGTGATTTTATGATTTATATCATTGAGTACAAATTTAACACATCCATGAAAGTGACCTACTCGACATCTACTGTACAGCAGAGCGGTATCCACTTGCCGAGCTTTTTAAAAACAAACTTGCCCTAAAATAATTAAATGTTTTGTCTATAATTAAACAATAATTGTTAAAGATCACTAAGTATCTTAGCTATGATTTGTGTTGAAAATAAAATCTTATTTAATTTTAAAGTTGTCATTAAAATTATTGATTTTAATTATATTCCCATGGAAATGATTAAAATTTAAAATTGATAGGATGCCCCACAAAAATTTAATAAGCGGGGTATTGTATTATGTAATTACCATACAAAAAAAAGGGAAAATTTAATTTAAAATTCGTTTTAGAACTTACTAAAGACAACTTATTAATTGTTATTTAAAGTGTACCTCCTTAGTTTAACATTAGCTAATCCTAATATACATAGTTTCATTAATGAACCCTTATGCACTACTTAAATTCAATTCAATAATTATTAAATTTTAAATGAAAATAATAATTATTATTTTAATTGTTTAATATTTAATAGTATATAGCCTACTCAAAACATTCCTCGTTTTTTTCCTAACCTGTCCATATATACTTTGGTTAATTCCGAACTTAACCAAGAATTGTTATTAGACAGAATTACAGATGAATATAATTATTGCAAACACATTTTGAAATAGAATTACTGATATAAAAATGTTTAGTTCCAAATATATTTAATTTAGCAATGGCAAATTATTGGCGCGTTGTGACCAAATTATCCTCTGACCTGTATACACAGTGGAACGATAACGTTAGGGGATTTAAGAAAAAGATATAAACTGGAATATATATATATATATATAATTTAAAGTATGATATGATTCTACAGACGACAAATAAAAATCGTGCCCACAACACAACTCACGGATCATTGAACAAAATGTTACCATTCGCTTATGTTACCGATAAACATTATACGTATATATATTATTATACTATTATTTGTGTCATGTCTTTTGTCGGTCATTGAACAAACATAACGCTAGGCAGATAAACCCCGTAAGAAAAACAATTAAAAAGAATTGTTTGAACTCCCCATCCTCCACTCACCCAACATAAATAGTTTTGAGTAAATAATACATATAGTTCAGGCAAAATAACATTTTTGAAATTGTTGACATGTTAAATATATTTTAATACGTGCCACTAAAATTTCGTACGTCTATACACAGTTAAAGCAAGGCGTTAATAAATAATATAGCAAAGGAAATAATAAAAATATAACGACGTTTTAAACGTGTATTGGAAGTTAATATTTTCTAGAATAATGTTTAAAATTTCAATATCAAATCAATCGGCAAACACAAAAACGTGCATAAATGTAAACAAAACACGGCATTATACATATTGGTGAAAACTATAAAAACAATAGCTCGCCCAGCAAATAAATTAGGAAAACGAAATAATTGTATAAGGGACGTTTATTTTTATCAAACAAAACGAAACCTCTGTTGTTATAATTATTCAAATTTTCCAACACGTGCTTTGACATTATTATATACGTATATTTACGATATTTATGCAGCATAAAATCAACCAAATAAGGATCTCGAATGTCAGTGTTTCATATAATAATACAGTACATCAGTATATACCTATTGCGTATAATACACTTTATTATTATAATATAAAGCTAATCATTATTTTCCATATATGGACTCTATTGGGAAACCATCTTCAAAGCTGATGTTCGTTTTTAATGCGAAATATTTGTGGTACATTCGTTTGTCGGGTGTTTTATAAAAGTCTCTTACCCTATCTTTGACACTGTATAATAATTGCATTAATAGGCTATTCTAACGGCATTGTAATATTGAGTGTACAGTGATAAATAATCAATCTGCGGTCTGTTTTTATCGTTTTGCAGTTCGTCTCAACCTTACTATATATATAATTGGACATATTTAACATATTTATGGAATTGTGTTTTATTTATTTAACCTTTTTTTGGCACCCTCTTCGACAAAAAAAAACTAAATTTATCTAAATTACCATATTAAATAGCTTTTCTGTATGGAACAGCCATCCTATAGTAATATCTAAAATTACCTCAGATTTCCGAAATAAGAATGATAAATGCACATAAATAACAAATGATTTTTGACAGAACTATAAAAATAAACCATTATATTTGTATAAAAACTTTTATAATTTACAAATATTTTAAATACCTATGATTGATGTAGCATGAAGATTTGTTGGTTTTAAATAATGAAGTAACGGAAATTATATTCTCAACGACTTTAAACCAATACACATTAATACAATTTAATAAATACAAAATAATTATTGCCCAACTGTCATTATTAAATTGAATAATTTTAAATTTTGCAATAATGTTTCATCCTTTTTTTATTTAAAAAAACAAAACCATAGAATAAAGGATTACCATATATTAATGTATTTTAATTCTTTATTGACTACCTATTTATGTACTTAGAGTATTATATAGCATTGCATTTTTTAGTTAAACTAAAATATTATTTTTTTTTTAAGTTTAGACTGGAAAACTAAAACTTATCCTAAAAACTATTATTTTAAAAATATTTGTGTATTTCTTTTTAATAAAATTTATAAAATTAAATGAAAGTAAAAAAAAAAAAAATTGAAAATTAAACACTAAATGTTATTGGCTTACATTATTTACAATATTAATATTACATTTTACATTATGTACATTATATGGAATTTTGAAATATTACAATATACTTAGCTTACGTATGTAAAAAAGGTAGAACAAAAGAGAACACAACATAAGAAGACAGAAAAAAACAAATAGGAATAGAATTAGATAAGGTTATACAGTTTGGTTATTTTTAAAAAAATTATGATTTTGTTGGTGAATAAGCCCAAATGCTTTATAAAAGTGATCCGGTATATTCAAGGCTGTTCTGGTATCTACATAATTACGACAGTATAAGAGGACATGTTTGACAGATAGTGCTTTCTCAAAGGTTATGTATTGGTCAGGTTCTTCGCGTCTTGTGAGGAAACAATGAGTGAGCTAAGTATGCCCAATCCTTAGTCTGTTAATTATGACTTCATGACGTCTTTTGGTAAGGAGTGTTGGCCAAGGGTTAATAGACAATTTCATTTATTTAATTTTTAAAATAGGTTGAACATGTTATGATAAAATGATCAACAATTATATACACAGGTATATACGAAATGTATTTGTAACATTGTAGAAATGTGAACCTAAAAATACTAAAACTAAAAAAATGAACTGTAAAGAATCTTGGTGTAGTTTGGGTTAAGTTAAAAAGATACTCTCTAATTTTTGCTTAAATTTTAATCACAGTAAACATCGTATCGATTTACGTTTAAGTAACCCATAAGGAGAATGAAAAATAATATAATATTATAAAAGATAACATTCAAGAACAGTTTGAATATTAGTCCGTTCTGCAAAGTGTTAATAAAATTATTAGTGAACTTCTTGATACTTTAAACTCAAGAAAAAGTACAGAAAAAAAACAAATCTATTAATATAATATTACCAAAAAAACACAACACGTGATATTATTTAGCATATAGGCTAAATATAGAAGTAGGCTACAGAAGTAGGCTAATATGATTTCTACTGCTTGAAAAAATCAGCAAGAGACTTTTACTATTAAAAATAAAATATACGACTAAAACTAGAATCTATGTTGAAAATGGAAAAACTATTCAAATTATTGTCAAAATTAAATAATATTCTTCATAGATAATTAATTTTATGATTATTGAGCTCAACTATATTCAAAAAACAAACACGCTTCAAAGTTCAAACATTTGGTGGGCCACTTTTTAGAACGTATATTACAATTTTAATTTTAATACAATCACATTTTGAAAACTATTCCACGACGAGTCGTATTTGCGATTTGTAAATGTTTTTGTTGTCAAATAAAACGTATAATAAATAAGTTTTCAGACTCGACTAACAAAATAAACATCTCAAAGATGTAACATATTTACGCGAACGCTTGATAATAGTTTATCTCGATTGAGAAACAAACGAAGAGTTTTATAATAAACGAATACAAGACTAAGCAGATTAAAATTAAATCAATTTTCAACGCTGCGAATTCCGATACATATTTATGAGTTGGCTAAAAGCAAAACAAAAACAAAAACAAAAGATCTCGACCACGGAGCACACAGATTAAAAATAATGTCCGTCGCTTATATCGTAATATACGGCCCACACCTTTAGTGGATCACGAGATAAAATTCATGATGTTTCACTTACATACAAATAATAGTGTGTAATATGTATAAGTATGTATATATCTATATACTATAGTATAAAATAAGGTAATGTAAGCGGCAATAAATTTCATTGGAATATCTCACAAGACATCATAAACGCACACCGCTGTACAACACGCGTTGGTTTCTCAAATATATACCATTTCGTACATTTGCAACAAGCTGCACAATTTCACACTATATATAATAATATGTGCATGGGACATTGTGTACAGACGGTTCGTTAATTCCGTGACCCAATTCTCCCTGCACGCGTATACGCACCAAAACGAAATGTTCGAAACGACCATATATCATCGTGGCCAAGTGGAAAATTGCGTTTAAATTTTGATGTATAATATATTATTTAATATTTATTAATATTTTGTTTTTATCGTGTCGCTGCGCGAACACAATGATTTGCTGCGGCGATCCCCGCATTATATTATAATACAAATACATATACACGCGTTTTAGAGCCCTTTCCCACACCCACACCACGATTGCTTAAACCGTTTATATTTTGACGTTTTCCGTGTGGCTGTTTGCCGAACGTGTCTGAAAGGCTTAACTACAACGGTCTGTGGGGTAGGAGTAGAGGGTGCGTCGGCGGCAGTAATGAAGCTCGGACTTTGATTATCGCCAGGTAATCCGGTGGCTCGCCGGCACACGTTCCTGCTTCACTCCCCCAATAAATCAACCATATAATTCGTGTTTGCCCACCAGCGTTGGCACTCCCCATACTACAACAATCCACCCACCGCCTCACCACTCAGTGCACACACGCACAGATAACTTCCTCATGTCCACCAACTCTGCTCATTATGCAAATCCTGTATCAAAAGCACTATAATATTGGTAACCACGGACGCAACTTTGCATCAAAATGTTCTAAATCTGTTTATTACGCCTCGTAGAACAAATTTACTAGACAAATGTATGTTTTGCATATATTATGTCAAGTCGTTATGTATAGAATTACTCTGGTTTTGTCTATATAGAGCCTCATCGCCGACACAAACGGAATACGGCCTGAGAGAAGGGAGATCAGACAACGGTGACCTGCAAAAGCTACGTTACGCTGATGTACAAAACTTTATCAAATAGCAGTATGATACACCGCAATATATAAACACGGTAATTTACGATAAACCAATACATACAATAAGCACATATATATTATACTCACGAGATCTATAGAGTATGTATCCAAGTCGTGTACACGTGCGTACAGTGTCAACACATATAGTGTTTATATTTTTGAAATCTCGTTTTAAATTAAGTAATGAGAATCTTGTAAGAATAAAAATAAATCGCCAATGTTATGCAATATGGAACACTCACACTTAAAGACGCCTACCTTACGTATCTACGTTTCAAAGGAGAGGTTTTTCCTTTTTTTTTTTTAAATTGAGTTTGCTGAACTACATAAAAAATGCTGATATTTTTTCTCGGCTATCTACTTTCATTATTTGTTTTCACTCGTCAATATTTTAGAATATACATTATACAATTATAATGAATATACTGGGCGTTTCACAAAGGAGAATCATTTTCTATAGTTTTACCATTTCAATAACAAAATTATGCATTATTCATGGCCTTACTCATACCAAATTGAAATCTAAATGAAAAAGTCGAAAACAGATGTGTAATAATGCTTATAGAAAAGGGCAATAAAATAAGTATGTATAAATAATAACCCGAAAGTTTAATAATTTATAAAATACTGCTTCTACTGAAAATGTGAAATACCTACTCTTGTTTGTTAATAAAAATAAAAAAAACTTGTTGTTACCTATAAGTTAGAAAAAAATGTTATGTTTTTTTATAGAAGCACATGAAACTGCTGATCGTGAAACTCATAATATATACCTTCATAAAAATAAGATGTCTTTGAAATTATATCATGTGAGTTATTGCGTTTAATTATTATCTAGTTGTTAAAATACGTGGTTATTGTAAATTTATATATATTTATATGTAATTTCAGCAACTATTATTAAACTAATGAGTTCTGTATTTTTAACTACCATTTGGGCATACTTTAAAAATACATTTACATTTAAAAACTATCATATACACATTCCACATGTTAGGTTTTTTATGCTTGAGTAAAACTTTACTCAACAAATAAAGGACAATAAATTTACTTTTGTTCAACGATTAACTCAATAATGATATATGCATGCAATAATGTGTTTCTACTGTAAGGTTGTTGTTATTTTTTTTTTATCAAAACACGGGTTAACGCGTTATGAGACTCTGGGGACAAAACGCGTTTGGAGTTCTAATTTAAACGGCCCAACATCCCTAAGGTTACAAAACAAATGAATAAATGTGGAAACCATATTCAAAAGATATGCTTGAGGTAACATTTTGGTAAAAAAACACAAGAAAAAACATTGTCACGTCGAAGAAAATCTTTAATGATTTGTATATGTGTTCTCAATATATATTATATAATAATGTATCTTGATCAATTTATAAATCGGTGAAATGCTTTGTTTAAAAAAAATATAAAATATATCTTAAATTTTAAATACAAACATTAAAAAGGAAGAAGGTAACCACTATGCTATACAGTAGGTGTCGAGTATTCCTATCGTCATTGAGTGTCATACACTATAATTTATGTGTTAAATTTGAATTCAATGATAAGTCATTGCATACGAAAAATGATTCTAAGCGAATACTGAATTGATTCTGGCTGTTAGCCTATATTACTAAGTATATTTCATGATATTTCTATTAAAATAATCTATTTTTCTGGTAGTACTATGATAAGTTAATTTGATTTTTGCCGAAAACATTGCATTTATAATGTTATAAATGTTTAACTATTATAGAAGAATATATTTTCTAGGAATATAAATTCATCAAAATTCTATCATTAAACAATCATAAAAAAATATTGTGATGTATGGATTGATGCTCAATTTTCTTTTTTAAATCATGTATTTACAATTTATAAGGAACCTGGTATTAAATTTTTAATCTTTTTGACCAAGCAAACATTTTTTTATCGACATTTATAGAAATAAAATTTAAAAAAAAATGAAACGACGGTCTAACTTTTTAATGAACAAGATTATCAAACAATTATTGTAATAGTTATATACAAATTTTAACAAATATTCATATTTATTTTTCGATTGTATTGAAAATTTTCAATTTTGACTTCTCAAAAGTAGAAACTAGATCCGATTTGCTACCAGAAACTTTTATCAAAATTGATGATCAGAGAATTATTTCTAATAAAAAAGTGTCTTCAGAAGCACAAAAAAAAAATATAACACACATCATTGTAAAATCATTCATCAATATATTCATCGCTTCGCTTAAAATATAATAAAGAACCAACATTAAAATATCATTTGAGTAGTACACTTCTGTAATAAATAAACAGAATGAGAATCGCTCAGGGAAATATAAAAGACTATATAAAATTGATAACAAAACATTTTAATTTTAAAATATGTTGTATTTAAAAATTTGACTTTGTACACTAAAACAAATTATGATAATTTATTTTAATGCTATGCGCGTTGAAATATATGCAATATGCATACAACCTATTAATTATTTAGTGTAGCTTAAATATTAAAATACATTTTGGCATAAACTTCTATTTGTAATATGTATGAAATTTAGGAATATTCGTTTTATATTTAAGACTTAATCAAATATTTACTCGAAACACAGAAAATAGTAATAATAACTGTATTTAAATTTTATATTTTTAACTTATCCTGGAATTGTATTTACAAGTTTATATTTTTATATTTTATTAAAAATAATAATTTTGTGCATAATATGCTATAATAGGATATACATATATGAACAGAATAAAAAAAAAAAAAAAAATTTAAAGCCAAAATTTATAAATAAAAAGTAAGATTCATGCAATTCTCACCATTTTTTGTTCATAATCCATAAAATCATAATTTAAATTTTATTTATTATTTAATTTCTATTAAATATTTAAATATAAGATAAAAATCTTTATGTACAAAATATTTCGAGATATTAATTAAAATTAAAATACGTAATTATATAAAATCGTATAACTTTTATAATAGTTTTTCTTGTTTGAATTTGAATGAGTAATGTTTTATTACTGGCAATTTTGTTTCATGAATAAGAAATAACTATATGAATATATAATAAATTCTTTAAATATAAGTTAGGTACATCTATCTACCCACCTATTTAAAATTATTAAAAATAATATAATGCAATGAGATAATATTTTATAAGGAGCTTAAACTTTTTATAAAAGTGCCTTACTATTATATTGTGTGTAACTAAAAAAAAAATTAGACATTAAAAAGTTTATGTTTTGTTCAACAAAATATTATATATTAATTTGCAGTGAACGTATGTAAAAAAATTAATAAATATATAGCTATGCTACTTTATAAAAATAAAATAATAACTATTTTGCTTTTAAGAATATACATCAATAATATATTCGTTTGTTTTACATGAGACACTTCATACAATTTGGAACGAAACGAAAGGAGTTTGTAAACGCGAATACTAATAACATTATTATAACCTGCAACCCTACAAACTCACCGGAACGGTATATTATAAATTTGCATGGACTTTAGAAGCGACCTAACCGTTGAATTACGGTACGTTATGATATTTCAAATGCGTGTTATGACGAATAATATTACAAAACGTTAATATAGACCGAATGCTATGAATGCTATGATATAAGAAAATAATAATAGTGCGCACAGGTATGTAAAGTGTATATGTGTGTGTGTGTGTGTGTGTGTGTGTGTGTGTGTGTGTGTGTATTATATATACAAGTATTAAGTGTATGCGGTCACTGTACTATCTGTGTACTTACGGTTGTTGTACGGTGTGCTGTCTGATGGCGGTGTTCAGGTGTACGGGTGGTCGGACTGCCGCAGTAGCGGGCGGAAACCTTCTTTCGGCCGTTGTCAAACCGTAAATTTCGTCTTCTTCGCGATCGCTCAGACAGCTAGACGGCTGAGGCATAAAAAAAATAAGATTAAAATAAAGTAAAAAATAAATAGATATGAAAACTACGCCGTATATATTTTCGTAACACGTACGTGCGCCTTCGCACCGGAACAGACAAAAGTTTCCCAATCAACGCTGAATAGAATGGACGGAGCCACCCTCATCATTCCCCATGTTACCCGTCCAACGCGCTTTACGTGCGCCGTCGTTTTCTCGACTCCTTTGAACATCTCTCTAATCCCTAAGGGTCTCACTCACTTAACAACAACTGCACTCAAAAGAGCCTAGCACGACTGATTGAAATGGTCGCTAGTTACCGATACATCTAAGTATATATAATATAGACGCGCGCTAAGACAATTTTCCTTTTATTCGCAAATCGACTTTGGTACAAACCAGTGATTTGATTGGGTGTTTTCAATAACATGTACAGCAGCAGTGATTAAATTCGAATCAATGTTACCCATGTCTAGACAGAATAATATTGTATAATAATGAACAATATACACTAATTCATAAAATTCATGACATTGATTCTATTGTATGGTTTCTAATAACTCCGATCTATGTAAGTTATATGTATCTGTATAATAATTACACTGGGGTACTAAAAGTCTGATTAAACCGTAAATAATCGGGAAAAGAAAAACACAAACATAAATATTTATTTACTTCAAAACTTCTTAAAATCTGCAAATTTTACTCATTATGCGGTTTCCGACGATTCTAAATATTATACTTAAGTGGATGTCAGCGCACTATTTTTTTTCTGTCTCTGGCTCCTGACCGGCACGAGCCACAAAGACAAAACGCATTCACGAAAAATCTTATTTTAATGATTTTTGAATTATCTTATAGTAAAATTAACCTTCGCCACAATTATAGAAAAAAATTGATATTTTAAAGTCAAAAAATAATTAAAATACAAAACCGATATCAATATGTCTAATTCTAAAAATATTATTCTCTATAATTTTTGTAATGGGTGATTTTACCCTCAGACTACTCAAAAACATCAAAAATTGTTTTGCAATGCGATTGTTTTTGCATCGATTTTTCGCAAAGGTAAGAATTAGAAATTCTAACTTAGTATACAAATAATGCACTGGCATTATATTAAATCTCGTATTCAATTAATAAAATAAACTATACAAACCAAATTCTCGGATTTTTTTAATTTTAGGGAATTAAATGCTTATAAAATACTATACTGCGACAAATACAAATACAAATTTATTGGTAATAATAAATAATGAACCAAACTGATATTCGGGTTTAACACTCCTAGATTGTTTCTGTCAAAAAATATACATAATAAAACATAAGATATTGATGATCAAAATATCTTTTAAAATTTAAAATGAGAGTATTACATGAATCTGAAACACCCTTATAATGTGTATTATATAATAGGTCGTTAAAAAATATTATTTAGAGTTTAAACATTTTGTTTGGAAAAAAAATTAGAATTTTAGAAATACAATAGGTAACGGTTTTAGTACGTAAATCATTTAACATGTAAGTAATATCGTATGAAAATCGTGATTTTTAATACTCACAGAGTATTTTCCGGGCGCGTACAAGTGATGAGAATACGGATTTCCGGCCATGTTGCACGGTGACCTGGAGGGCGACGACGGTGCTAATAACGTGATCCGGGGAGATAATTCGGCCCACTCAGCGGCCCTAAGTTCGTCCAGATACTCCAGAATGTCCCGATAATGGGTGTTGTACAGATCCGCGTACCGGGACGCTAAGCCTTCTAAATAACCTCGTTCGCCGTTCTGTAATCATAATAATAATAATATTAAAAATATATATATTAAATGAAATGAAAAACTTATTAAAACGGCAATCGTGACGGACGACTGAGGGTGAATGTTAAATGTTCTCTTATGTACATGAAAAAGGGTCGTATATAAACAGGGAGATACAGAGAAATGTTCCCTCCTCTTATATACATTCGGCACACACGCCACATATATTGATATTAAACGAACCAAACGGAGATTTCCAATCCTGCAGTGAAGTCTGAATAGGGCCCCCAAACTCATATTCTGGGCATTATTTATTTTTCAGCGTCATCCACCCAAAGAGGGCTCTAATAACTGTCAAACTCCGTTAAAAATCGAAATTTCCTGCAGGACCCGCCACGGGAGAAGTAGAGACGATAAAACAATAGTATAACGAAAGCGATTTATTAGTCAGTCCGGCTATATTAAATTCATCATTTTTTTTTCGTATGATTTACGACTGAACATATCACCCGAATGCGAAAAATAAAAATAAACCTTGTATTGTAGAATATAATATATTCTTGAAAATGATTATTGGGTCCTTCATACGTGTGAAATACGAAATAAATTGACAAAAAAAATATATTACGTGTCACAATACTCCCTCAGTTAGGTGGTTCGATTACAAACTGAATCCAATTCTCTTAACATCCCAATGTACGTATGTTGAGAATAAATCTATCTACGAGAATATCACATTCAGATAACCAGATTCACTACAGTATTATTCTGTTAAACCATTATTCTTTCGAAGTCAACCGTTTGCAAAGTTGTTCGAAATAAATTAAAAACAAACTGTACCATCGGCGTCGTATTCAATATCAATCTAAAGATAATTTTAATTAATTAATTTAAATAAAAGAATGTTATCTAATTAAAAAAAAATAATTTTATATTCTTCACATAAATTGAATATGCATCGAGGAGTAGAGTAATCATTTTTTTAATCACCTAACATTGTTTGTTTAGCTCAAGAAAAAAATTAAACAAACAAAGGGACAGTACGTTTTAATAAGAATAAAAATACACACGCTTATTTACAAATACAAATTGTTAATTTGTCATTAATAAACTAATTGATTATGAATATGACACATATACTTGTAAAATGTATGAAAAATTGTATTGTACTCTCGTCAGGGTTATTGTTTGTATAAAAAAGTGTTAACTACGTAATTACACTACATGTTCTTATAGAATTATTTTTTTCCTAACAATAAATATAATAAAACAAAAATAGTTGTTACATATTTTGTATTAATCGATACGCATAATTTGCAAGCCAGTACATAAAATGATGAGGTTAACATATAAAAATACTCTGGTTAATACAAAAAAATCGCCAAAGTTGTTTATAACAATACTGCTGAAAAAGAACAAACAATATTTATGGACCATATCATATTCTTAACCGTGAAATTCTTGCCAAGTGTATGACATTTATTTAACGTTATTTTCTACTTCGATCACAATATTATTGCAAATCTATAGGTTTAACGGGGATTCAATTTGAAAAATACGAGTTAACACATTTAGGTACAAAAGAAAGAATTCTAAAAATAAATGTAGAAATTCGAAATACGAAATATGTAAGATAAATATTATACACATTACAATTGTTACATACAAAGTATACATTCCGTAAACGATGAAAAAATAAAATGATGTAAAATATCATATGTATATAATATTGTTTATATCTAGTAATCCTATGGGAATCATCTTGCATAAAATATCATTTAAGTACAATAAGTACTAAAGTACAAACATGTGTGTACATATTTATACATACGCATATTATATAAACAAGGTGATTATTTTAGCGTAAGACACACGTTTCTTTTATGAATACTTATAAATACATATTTTTATAATTTACAACATTATATTTATATAAAAGACTAAAAAGAAATATTGATTTTAATATTTTTGGTTTTTCAAAATGGTGACCTCTAAAAGTTTTATTGACAATAATTAAAAAACTAATTAAAATCAAAAATTGCTTATGTCTATAAATAGCTCAAAAAGAGTCAAAATATTTTGAAAATTTAATGATGTATAGAAAATGCTAATTTTAACATTTAGTTACTCTAAATACACATGCTGTTAAAAATTAGTTCTGTGTAAACATTTTAGTTCTTCTCAATTTTTTTTTTTTGTTTTTCCCAACGCTTTTTAAAACTACTGGGAATTTTCAACTTTAACCTCTCGAATTTACCAACTAGATTTACTTTCCCCTCTGAAAAGTTATTAAAGTTGAAAATTAAAGAATTATTTCCGACTATACTTAAAGTACACACAATCAGAAAAAAAAACATATTTCACACATCGTTGTAAAATGATGATCACTTGTAAATTTCTGGTATCTATATATGTATTTTGCCAAATTAGTATAAGTATTTTTAATTTCTCTGTACTTAATGCCTTCGACCGTGTATTTCAAATAAATAAAAATTAATTAATTAAATCAATACATTCAACGCTCCACTCAGAATCCAAAAGTATTTTGATATTTTTTTTTTTTTTTGCAAAAATGTAGAATTTAATTTTTTTAATTTATAAACATAAATAAAAAATAAGATGAAATGAGTATCGTGTGTTCAAAAATAAAAATATATCGCGGTTAAATGATAGCATAAATAAGGCGTGTTCAATTGTGTTATGCATACCACAAAAAAAAAACGCGCATATTATAGACGTTTATAAAATAGGATTCAGCGTTAAGTTTATATTATACATAAGCACAGTGATGCAATAATATTATGTACGTTTACACGAATTTGTTACAATTCAACGACTGTAGCAGTGTCTTGAACAGTGGGGAACTACCGTTGGTGAAATATACACAGCAGAAAAGAAGAAACCCATTCGTTTATGTTTGATTAACTCCCGTGGTCATGTAAACTTTGCAAGAATCGCAGTGGCAAAGTTTATAGGTAAGCCACGGCGATAGCGCGTCCACCATCCATCCGTCCGTCAATACTTTAGACTTAACGTCAACGCGTAATCCCCGCAGAGAATATAGAACGCGCTATCTGCTTGTAACCGGCAAAGGTCATTCTGAGGGTAGGTAGGTATATCCGGTTATTATCGTCGGGGGAAGGCGCACGTAGTAGTACGGTAGGAGCGAGAAGAAGAGGGTTACGATTATTATTATTATTCGTTGGCAACAAAAACGACCTAGGGAATGGGGGCAAGGAGTACGTAAGATATACGTCGTTGAGGCTGCTGCCATCGTAAGAATGGGAAAAATGACTTTCGACCCGACGTCTACGTGAAAAATTTCCGTTTATAATGTTCTGCCAAGACTTCAATTTTTCATGCGCCAAAACCTACGGGGTAGACGTGTGAGAGGGTCGATGTGAGAGAAAAAAGTTGAAAAGTTCGAATGATTATTCCCTGGTTAAAATTACACCACCCCGAGGTTATGTTTTCTAATACCTTCGCGACCTGTAACTACCCGTCCGCCAGCCCACTAACAACTATTGCCACAGCTAACAACTCTTATCGTTGATCTCGTTTTATTTTTATTTATGGTCCGTGCAAAAAAAAAAAATAAAACAAAACCCTACACCGACAGCTTTATATAATATAACTTCCTTCTCGCAAGTCGACATTTTGTCGACATAACCAATCTTAAATGACGCAACAGCCCAGTATTATAGATATGTGGACACGATATTTCATATAATATGCAAAATACACATATATTTTCCATTACCATTTGAAATTTGGTATATATTTTAAAAACCATTTATGATCTATAAAACATGTACACTTACAATTAAACGATTTATCGAAAAAGAAACTAATGCACGCAAATATAACGTCAAGGAATATGGATTATTTATGATAACATCAAAATAAGATCGAAGCAATATTACTTCATAGTTATAGTTATATCACACACAAAAACTTTATTATATAAAGATATAAGTACACATTAACACATTCAACACATTAGATAACTACATGAAATATATGAAGAAATCGATAATTAGAAATCGTTAAAACTATTTTTTTTTAACTTGCCGAACATGATAAGCTCATAATATCCGAAAAGGTTGAATAGAAAACCTAACCTAACCTAGATCAAAGTTGCTAACAGAAACCAATCTCAAAGTTGAGATTGAAGCAAATTCTATGCTTTAAAACGACATACAAAAAAAAAACCACATACACGTCATTGTCAAACTAATTCATTTATAGTCCTGTTTAGAATCTAAACGGTCTAACCTTTTATGTTCGATTGTCTATATTAAAAACATATGGTAGATAAATATAATTTTTAATCTATTATTTTAATAAAGTATGTTTAATATTATTAGTATTTGAATGATAAATAACATCAAGAATATGGCTAAGAAAACCATTTAAATACTTTCAGATTATTTTTTTGTATTTGAAATAAATACATTAAATTGCAATTTCAAATTAGAGTAAAAACTAAATAAATACCATGAAGAAAATTAAAGTTATACTTAGTAAATACTTTTTAAATTAAGATTAAAAAATGTTTTAAGTAAAATGTTTCTATTCCACAGTTTTTGGTAAAAGTTTATGTTGTTGCAATAAAAAATAAACAGAATTTCAGTTTTATACATTAAAAATTGAATTGAAGCTATATACAAATATTATATTACGGAAATAACTATTGTTGTATATTATGTTAGTACTGATACGTAAATATTATATATTTTATGTTAGTTTTCTAAAGTCTACCATCTACCAGTATACAATATGCCACCTACCTACAATATGTTCTATATAATATTTGATAATTAACAACTGGATTAAAAGTGTTATCGATGTTTAAAAATGAATGATGAATGAATCATAAAATGAAAAGCTATTAAACCAGCATATTTTTTTATACAACAAAAAAAAATGACTGCAACTTTATTTCATATTTTTATAGTATATTGTGACATTGAAGAACGTTAAATAGCATTAGAGAGATTTACACAAATATCACGTAGGTAGTAGGTAATAGGTGCGAAAAATAAATACTATATATGAACACTTTCAAACTATGAAATAAAAATTGTATTAAATATTAACAAATCGTTGATATCTCGACATTTTGAAAAATCACCAATACAAATCGACAGTGTATTAAACTTGAGAATTTGGTTTGAGTCGAAATTAAACATAATATATTAAACATTAAACCTTTCAAATTAATACGTTCTTAAATGAATATCAGTTTTTTACATGATATAGTAGTAAGAAGTAAACGGGTAAAAATGATTTTGCTTATACAGTGGAACTTCGATAAGTCGAATCTAAATTAGTCGAAAACCTTGATAAGTCAAAATAAATTCCATTCCCGTACGAAAACTTTAGTAAATTATTGGTATCAGTAAGTTGATACTAGTACAGGTTCCACTGTACTAAATAAATTCATCAATTATATTGTAATTATTTCTTTGTCGAATGAATTTACACTACTTATAAACTTCAACAATATATTTTATTATAGACTGTATTATGTACGATTATATGAATTTCGTATAGGTTATTGATCTTTGCTTATCATACAACATGGCAAATACTGTTTAAATGTAATGATAGCAGTAGGTTATAGGTTAATGGAAATGTAAGTAAAGGGTAAGTATAACAGATATAAAAAAAAAACAATTTTTTATTTTTTCTAATGTAGTAATTTAAAATAATATTTTAACCTTGCTGTAAAATAAATATTAATATTACTATGGATATGGCAGATACCTAATGATTGTCTCATCTTCAACTTCTTAATAAGTCAAATTTTACCTATAAAAAGCTTTGGTTGATTACATGGAAAATTAATTTGTCATGCATAAATATAAAGAAAGGTGTACAACACATTGGTGTGTGGGCATAATCTTAAATTATGATGAACTGTGTATATTATTAAAAATAAAAATAATAATAAAGAATGAAAACTATTAATCAAGAAAGAAAAATATATTCTTAATAATATAATTATACTAACCTCGGTGCAATTTAAAATTTAAAGAATAAAAAATGTCAGAAAAATACATTTTTCAATCAATCAAGATACTCAAGAATTCGAGAATAATAAATAGTCATTACCCACCAAAGCCATGTAAAATATAAATGACTGTGGCTTTAGGATTTTACTCCGACTGTAAAGTAAAAATATAATATTTCACCATTTAATAATGTTAACACAATGACTAATGTTATTTTACTTCTTTTATATCCGTGGGAGAATTGAGAACAACAAAAAAAATGTCTGAAAGCTCTGAACCAAGCGCAGCATATTGTACCTATTAACAAACAACAACAAAAATAAACATAAATCCGTACTGTTTCCGGAAAAATAGGACCCTTACTTGGAGAAGGAACGGAGAGGAGTAAAGAAGGGACCCCGTTGAAATTAAGTGGATATTTTCAGTCTGGCGGCAATAAACGGCGTCGGCGGCGACTTCCAACACACAGTCATCAGCAAAAAAGTTTTTAGGAGCCCAAGTTCGGACCGGGGTTTATCCACCGCTCGTCGCCGATATTAACTTGAATATCAGTTTATGTATATATATATGGAGAGAGAAAAACAGAGAAACAAGGTCGGAACAAGAACCCCATTAAAAGTTGTAATAACACTCGCGCCGAATAACAAAGCTGTACCATGTTTAGTTTAGATACGTCGTTCGCTTGCCCTATTCTTAATAATCATAAAAAAAAAAATTGTCCGTGTTATAAAAAACAATAAACACGAATAAAACCTGAGTATTTGGATAAATTTCACATCGATACTATTTTATTTATCGCTACTAAGTTTTAAAAATTTTACTTTAACGACAACAGATATTTTATAACAGTTTTGCATTATACCATTGATATAAATATTAGGATTTATAATATCAAATAATTTGAAAAATATTTATACTCTGGAATATCCTAGCTTACAATTTTGAGGACAATATTACTTTTTATATTTAAATTAAATGTCAATATATTATTTCGAAATGTAAATATTTTATAGTATTACATTTTTCAACTGAAAGTACTAACTATAAATTGCTTTTTTTCTTAGAAATTAAAAGTTTTTTTTTAATACACAACCTTGAACTTATAACTTATAACACACGCAGCTACATAAAAGCAGTACATAAATATAATAATTTTGGTAATTTGGATTCAGCGAACAAAAAATAGATAAACTAATAATAACTAATAACTATATAATTATTTCTATTTAGCTAAAAAAATATTTTAAAAAAATATGATATAGAAAGTTTAAAATTAATATTGATGATTCCGTGACTAATATACTACAGTGATAAAATATTTAAAATAAACTTTCAATACAACATTTTAAACTTTAACATAACTATTTTTATTGTGTTCAAAGATTAATGACCACTTGATATTAAAAGCTTAATTTAAAAAATGCAAATATATCTATTCAATATATAATTTAAAAATGTAATTACTATGACATATATTTTCTTTTATGTACCTATTTAACATAACCCGAATGTCTTCATAATTTACACGTTAAATAATAATAATTACTAAATTTAAAACATTTTTTTATTCAGTATTTAGGCAAATTATTAAAATGTTATGGCATGTATTTAATAATATACAATATTATAGTGAACAAAATATCTCAAATACAAAATAGAATCGAATACGAGAGTTTTAATGGAGTGGTATCCATAATGAATGTAATAATTGTCAACTAAAGAGGTTATAGTAAATATAGTTATTACATTGTATGTAATATTATAAATCATATTAAGCACTAACACAGCAACAATAATCGCAATGGTTATATTGTGTTCGTTATAGAAATGCAAGAAATGTAATAATATTTGTATGACCGCCAATCGGGTAAAACGTCTTAAAATTCAGTATCGCGGACTACTCGGTCAAGTGGCGATGCCGCCCTTCCTTTTGTGTCCGGATAATGAAACGCAGTAGAGCTCTTGGATTTTCATTAGAGAAAAAAAATCTCTTAGTCTTTTGAAAAACTCAGAAACACGAGTGGATTTATCTGTGAAATCTGACGAAGTACCTACCCACTGCGGTGAAAAAAAAAGATGAAAAAAATTGTTCATTGTGCCTTTGCTGCAGCATTCGCTCAAACTATATCAGTTTTTAAAATGAAATGTTAACTCTCAGACAGATTTTTAGTTTTAGGGTCAATTATCTATATAATATACAGGACATAATTACACCATAAATTATTAGTCGATATGCAATTGGAAATAATATTGAGCATTTACATGTTCTACATATTATATAAATCTAAGTAGAGAAGAAAATAAAAAAAATAAAGATAGATATTTTACTATAGCAGCGTGAGCAATTTATCGATAATAAATCATCGGATTCAAAAAATCATTTCGAGTGATTAATGGTTCATCTAACAATGCTTATATTATTTCTTCGTTATTTGTTGTTTATATATGCTATTTTTTCGAAAACGACTGATAAATTCAATAAATGTTCTCTCCTTCTCATCAGTTATCATCTATATTAAATTTAAAATCCAAACGGAATTACTACGTAAAAAATTGTTATAGCTTTTTTACTAGGTATCCAAAAAAAAAAAATGTTTATATAAGATAATAGACATTGCGAATATACTTAAGGTAATTTAAGTGTATATAAATAAAAGATAAAAGTCCCAATATAAAAAAATCTACATCAGAGGTCAGTTTTATATTGCTGAACGGGATTCTACGATTCAAACTATAGAAACGCCATTTCCGTGTTAATCTAGGCAACACAAAAAAAACCGTAAAGGGGAGTATAAAAGACGGTCTCGTTTTTCAAGTTGACAAATATAGGATTCATGACTAGAAGAACAATCGAAAATTCAGTAAATGGGAGTACACATCACATCGTTTATAAATCGGGTTGTCGTACGACAGGTCACGTGCCGTAGTAAATTTTTCTACATTTTCGCGCCACCATATTTTGGTTTTATCGCTGGACACCCTCGTCGCCGAAGCTGCTGCAGGTACGTTATTTTCCGAGATAAATTTAATAAAAAGACTAAACTTTGCGATTATACGAGATATACGGCACGTGTATTTAATCGAATTCTCTCATATTACAGCACATAAATACACTAACATACAGTGTAAACACTGCATTTCTAATAGAAAATATTATTGACGTTAAACAGCTAATTTACCCGAAACGAACAAACGACTATTAAATTTTGATTCAGTATAATCGTAGAGTAATAAAAAAAGTATAGATGCATGATATATCTTTTTTAACGTCCAAGCCCAAGAGGTAAAAAGTACAAACATCGATTGTAATTATAAAGGGCATTCTACACACTCCCTATAAACTTAATAACTTTATTATGTGACTAATCACCATAGTGACTTTACTAGATGACTGCAGGTTTTTAATAATAATTTAAGAATTAATTATAATAAATGAGCATTTCTTTCCTTCATTTCTCTAATGACATAAGAACTTTACCACAAAAAATTATTTATAAACTTAATGTACTACACAAATTGTAATAATATATACCAGTTCAAAATTATTTAACTATTCAAAAAACTATTAAAAGCCATAGTTAATTATTATTAATTGATGAAAATCTTAAATTGAACATTCATATCATTGACCTCATACTAAAATTGAGGCATCTGATTACAATTATAAAATTAAGTATAAAGTAATACATTAAATACCTATGTCTAACCTTCATTTTCCATAAATTGCTGTTAAAATATTTACAAAAAAAAAAAAAAAAATGAAAAAATAAAAACCCATTATTGAAGTTTTCAATATTGAACATTTATAAATTTATCAGTTTGTGGCTTAGGAATGCATCATAGACGCCATTAATACTTTAAAGCGTGCTCCGCACCATTTTTATCCCTCCGGAAGACCTTTTTTAAATTGAAAGGGCTTTGTACGGCAGAAAACCTTTATACAATAAATCAGAGAGCAATGGAAAATCCCTTTTACGATTCCCCAGCGACAAAAAATAGAAAAAATACCATGGAACACTTAAAAAAACCTCAAGAACCGTGGGCTATCTAAAGCACGTATTTTTGGTTCTCCGCGTGCCATGTCCATGAAACGTTTAACAGTTTTAGCTTTGTATCTTAACTGAGCCATCAAACGTACAACACAACATGAAAATTATAAGATAGGTAACGATACTATTGATTATATTTGCTGCCCTTTCTTAATTTATTTAATTTTTTTTTTTAGTTAACTCATAATGGTCATAATAATTGTGTTAGAAAACGATTAAGTGACACAAAACATTAGCTAGTGAATCAAATACAAATAATAAAACCCACTAATCAGTAGATAAAAATTTTTTAAGTCAAGTTATAAGTTTATAATTATATAATACGACTATTCACATAATAGATATTTAGATAGTGAAATTAAATTTATGAAACAACTTTCACAATATTGCAAGAAAAGTTTGGTCAATATCAAAAAAAAAAAACAAAATAGATTAAAGTTAAAAATTAAAATAGGTGTGGCTGAAAGTACTTGATGATCATTATGAATATAATTTTCCTGTAAGTTTTTATAGCTCCTCGAAAAAGTTTTATGAAATAATTTGGAGACATTTAAATGGAAAATAGAGTTTGAAGATTGAAGTGGCAAGGAATAGTTTTTAAATATTTTTGTAAATATATATATTTTTTTATGGTTGCAATTCAATTTATTGAATTTGGTTGATAACGATAAAAAAATTAACAGTAAAATACTATTTATAGTAATATAAGATAAACTATATTTAGGTGGCTATACAATATGCAATAAACATACCTAGGTGATAAGTCTAACCTCGTTGTAAAAATGTAATACATGCACAAGTTTCATTTTGATTTTGTTTGGAAAGGAGGTGGAAATCTGTTGACACAATCGTTCAGAACTTTGAGAAGATTGTGTAATCAAGTTTGAAGACCTGACAGTGATGGCGGCATTACAAAGTTGAAGGGACAAGCACAAGTGGATATAACGAAGTTATATCAACAAGACGACGACCATGGATCGGAGAAATTTTAAAGGAGAAGGTTTTTAAACTAATAAATAAGTGAACCAAAACTAGGGTGAAACAGAGGGTAGCCAATAGTAGAGAAAGATGAGGAGACGAAAAGTCTAACTTGTAGCTAATGGACGGCAGGCAAGCAACAAAAAGAAAGTTACTCCGTCGCATTTGAATCAGCCAATCGGTGGGCAGGTCATGTCAGAGAAGTCTCGGTATAACGACAGACGCGGTAAGAATGTTAGGTTAGGTGAGGGTGGACAATGTCGGTGGTTCGTGATCGGTTTCCAAAATGTTTATAGAGACCATACAACGGTTCAACGCTGCAGACAATTGCAAAATATATTAATAATACTTTTACCCAGTGGTTACTGGTTATATACTATTGTTCGATACCACTGAATTGTGGTTATAACTTTCTTGCAACCGCCGTTATTCTCATTACAGCTACAATAATCCACAAACATATAGTAAGGTTTTACGGTGGTACAAGTGGCTTAAATAAACTTATACTTTCACGAGTTTCACAGTCTGTTAAGATAAAAATTTATGTTTGAACAATTTAATTGATGAACAAGAAAACATAATATTTTGAAAAAATGTGTGTAATGAATTTATATTATAATAATTATTTAATTTAAAAGCAAAAATAAGTATAATAAATCGTATTCGAAAAACTACTCGGAGTCCGGTTAAAATCACAAAGCTGATATTTCTTCAATATGTTTTGAAAGTAATTTTTCAATATACGATCAAGAAATTAAATGTTTTTAACATCATTGAAATGTCACGATTAAACAAAGGTACAGTAAAAATATTTCTAAAGAAAATTAAAACATCATCCGGAATAATTTGACGTTTAATAAAACAACTATTTTGATTTAAATCAAAGTTTAATACATAATACTAACATTGTACATATCAAGGACTATGTGTAAAATGTTAAAATGTATTATATTATTATTATTATTATATAGGTATCAAAAATACAAAGACATTTTATTCGTATTCCATTAAATAAAAAAATAAGGTACACACTTACACTAGTACGCAAAATTATGAACACAACAAAATAACTATCAGATGATGAGTGTCGTACACGCTCAAAAATGCAAATGATATAAAAACTCTTTATATCCAATCTAAACCATAAATACTCATGATATATTTTTTCCACATTGTGTAGGTTGAAAAAATATACCTTTTCTATTTGCTGAACGTTAAAATAACTTAAATTTATATCAGACTCATAATACTTTTTAACACTAAAAAATTTAAATTAAAATTGAAAGTAATAAAGCAAAAAAAAATTCATGTTAAGTTTTTAAATGGTAGGTATGTACAATATTTCAAAAAAGATAATACGTAATTATTTTAATTCGATGCAATTATAACATTATGACCTTAGAAAAACTATAATTTTACTATATAAACTTCTTATAGTATTGAATTAGTACATTTATATTATTGTCATACAAACATTTCGTAAAAATTTAAAGCATTGACAGCTATTAGTTTTTGAGTTACACCAAAAAAACTAAATTGATTTTGTCAAATACTGGTTTTACATAATGACCCCGCTTTTCCTTAATTTAATTTTTGTTTTTCTTGACGCTTTTGATAGGATATTTTTACTTTTGACCACCCTAGTCCCTAAGTACCAACTAGATTCACATTTCTACCAAAAAATATGCTGATGTGAAAAATTTAAGTATTTTTACTGCTCAAGAGGTGATAACAGGACACAAGAAATAAAAAATGCAATCATTGTAAAATTAATATATTCATAGCTCCAGCAGAATCTTAAATCATTTATCACATAAAATAAACATAATTTCAATAAGTCTTTTTTTTTAAATTTTTATCGGGTAGTAATAATATATAAATATACAAATTTATTATTAATTTTTAAATAATTGTAATATCAAATCAAAATTATTATGAAATCAAAAAGCATCACAAATCTGTGTATACATTACCAAATCCAACCTGGAATTCTATGATAATAAAAAATGACAATACCAAACAATCTTTTATTATTATTTAACAGTTTTGAGAACAACTTGGTAGCCGTCTGACAACGACACGTTTGTGTAATTTACACAAGTCATTTATCACCAAGACCATCGCCGTGAACCCACATTAATTTTTCTACTACATCTCTATATTACGCGCACACACGCTGTCGTCGTTGTTATCCGCCTACTTTAGACACTCATTGTTGCTTCAGCTCTTTAAAATGTCCACACACGCACATATTTCCATTGTTGGGTTACGCAGTTTTAATACGGTCCTCCCTTGATATTCAACGGTTGGAGAGATAAAAAGACACTGCCTCTGTTATCGTGGCGAAGTCTGAACAAACGACTTCTAATTTTTCGAAAAACAACTCTCCCCGCTTTTACCACCGCCAAAACACATGATCTATATATATTATACACATAAATACGAGGAAAAAGTTTTTGGCCTTAAAATTGAATAAAAAGCATTGTACGTTTCGATTATATCCACATACTCTGCTATTGCTGCTGCCCGTACAGTTACTGTAAGCAGCCAAGCGACCCCGGGGATTAATTTTTCAACTTTAACCGCTCTTTCGCCCCCTGTCACCGAGCGCTGCCGTTGACTTTGAATAATTGATCTTGCTAGAAAAATTTGAATGTAAACAAGACGTAAAAAAAATAATTCACTGTCTTAAAATTTTTATCACGGTTTTTTTTTCAGTTATTTTTCTTTGAGCATATAACGTAGCGTTTTAAAATTTAAGTAGTCAAAAACCCTATATTATATAATAATAATGCAAGAGGGGAGTATGATTTTTATCTTATATTATTGTTATGAAAAACGATAGCAGATGCACTCCAGATCTCACATAAAATATTATTTCTCATATGTATCCTATGCGATGCTGATAGCCCTTATGTGCTTTTACTATTAAATAGCAAATGGTGAGTAAAACAAACGCATTTTATTACGGTAATATAGGAGATATTCATACTACATTTAACTTATTTCACAATATTCTTGTGTCTATACGACTATACTCTAGAATAATACTCGAGATATTATTATTGTAACAGTACGTCAATGATGATAACAATTTTTCTAGAGAATAGGAGCAGAAATACAAAGCCGAAATTATCCCATGATTGAATAAAGTAGATGTACGAAACGGATAAATGTATTCTAACCGTTGAGCGGTTAAAAAGATCTCTACAACGACGAACGAACCACAAAAACTTTTTTTAACGTTACCCAAAAACCCTAAATAAATTAACCCTAACATTTTATTGAAACCAAATATAGAGAAAAGAAACTTTTTTTATATACAAATAAGCCTTTTGGAAATAACTATGTGCAAGGTAAAATAAAAAAATATACACAGCTTTATATATATTTCGCCGCTATTACATAAGATTTCTCTTGAACAAATAAACAATAATAATACAGCTATACAAGAGTTCAGTATATGTAACAAAATCTTAAACTACCTGATTATTTTCAATAAACTATTTACCATACTAAATAAATCTATTGGTTTTAGTATCTATTTCTTTTAGTTTTATATTAATCTTTTTATCCGGTTTCGAGTAGAACGAGAATAGGCACAAAAGTTTTATAAACTAATTATCTTAAATTCGATACTGGCGTTAATTAAAACAAGTTTTGGAATATCCTTAAAATTTTACTAAAAATTGCGTAAACTACCAAAATATTAATCTTTGCAAAAATCTGAGTATTTGATTCCCGACGGGATACCAATCTCCTTGCATTATCTTACAACTGTATAATAATTTTTGAACTATAAAATTTCAAAAAATTATATATCTTAGTATTGTATAACTATTTATAATTTATTTTTTCGAACCATTGTTTTTTTATTGTAACATAAAGTAATTGTATAAGGAATAATAATTTGTTTTATTACAATAAAGAAACAACCAAAAATAATAGTGCACAGTGTATGTACAAGTACATTTAATATATTTCGGATGTAACAATGTAAGTATACATAAGAATTTAAAACCTAATGCAAACAATCACTGATTTGAATAAATGTAAAGTTAATTTTCAAAATACTTGATAGCAGCTTTATAACTGTAATAGCTGTAATAAGTAAATTCTAAATAAACAATATTATGTAAGCAACAATAAACATATGCATTACAACAATGTCGGACACCGTATACTATAGAGAGTTAGGTATATTATCTGAGGTGTTATAGCATATATGCTCATTACCGAAAGAAACCGTAATAATTGTCCGGAGTGAAAGTATGTTAAACAGAGTTCAAAAATTCCGTCGGCATTCCAAATTCATTCGGGACGGAGTGAACAATAAAACGATTGCCAGCACCACCTTGTGAATGGTGGGCGCGCGCGCGTGTGTGTGAGGGGTTTAACACAACACCAAATTTCCCCAGAGAAGAGGACCAACTCGACGGTGCACCATGGTATTCATTTTGTTCTTTGCAACGGGTGCGAGCATGTCGCTATCGCCGTTTGGAACAACATTGAAATAGTCTCTCCTCTCTTTTATACCGGGGCATTGTTCTAACAGTCGTAAATTTCTTTTTTCACTTGGTAGCGGTGGAGTGGCGAGCGGACGGACGAGCGCAAAGATGCGCGGACAGACGGACATGCGAAAATAGTTGTGTCATCCTATCAACCTGTTTGTGTATATATATATTATGAATGGTGTGTGTGTGTGTGTGTGTGTGTGTGTGTGTGTGTGTGTGTGTGTGTGTGTGTATGTGTGTGTGTAGGAGAGAGTAAATGTTGAGGAAAAGGAAACCCACGCGAGATGTTATTTATGTTTCTGGCCGACTTATCCTGTTTAATAAATTAACAGTCCGGACTTCCAGGATAACACGAGTATGATAACGGAAGGGTGCGGGTGGTTTTCCATCGTTTCACCTCGGGGTTGTAATGTTGTGGCGTTCGCACGAAACCTTCGCGCGCAAAAAGGGCATATGGCAGTAATGTAGTGTACACGCATATACACATAGCCGCAGGAATGTGTGGAAACTATAAAGCAAAGAAAAATGATAGCGGTAAGCGACCTTTATTTCAAAGGACTCTTTACCTGTCAGTTTTTCATTTGCTATTGTTGCGCGTGAATTCGAGATTTTTCGCTGAATACACGCGTGTGTTTATATAAAAATGAATTCGTTTCGGACCAACGGTCATTGGTGGAGGGTCTTTTCGAACCCTCGACAATTTTCGACGAGGGAAAATTATTGTATGTCACTCCGCTGGTGTCCGGGAAATCGTTTAACGGGAACTTTTTACAATAAAACCAATTAATTCTGCCCAGATTCCCGGCCGTTATTTTTCACCAAACGAATCCAATAAATTTATTTTTTTCATTCCTGTTTAGCCAACGGGGTGCCAATGGAATCCATAGTTTTTCCGTGCTTAATAAGCCGGATTAATGGATAAAGTTTTTTCTTCGCATTTTCGTTACTTTTTAAAGCAATCTGTCTTACATGTTGATAAAAAAAAAAAATGTTTAAAACAGAATATTCAAACAATTAAAACGACATCTTTTTAGATTTCGTTTTAATCTAAAAAAATGCCCAGTGTTTCATTGTCTCAAAACACAAAAATGAAGACCTTTTTAGCATAATGTCAATCCATTCGAAATGGTAATGTTTAGAGCACTAAAAAAAATGAATGAATGAATGCTTTTTTTCTTTCGAGTCCCATTGAAAATATGATTTTTTTTACATCTCAAGAGTTATGTTTAACCTGTCTAGGTCATGCGACATAATGGGTTTTCTCAAATAAAACAGAAAAAGGATATGCATAGCCGATCCTCGAATTATGCAAGTAAAGAGTCAGCAATTGCGTCAGCAATCCACAACTAAACACTAGTATACTTGCGCCACAAAAGATAAATAGTTATGAATATTCGTTTATTATTTTTTAACGCGCCAGCAGGTGCGCACCGGGCAAATCGTCGACGCGGTCGGTCGGGTACGCGCGCCATAAGGTGTTCCAAAAACTTTTGCACAAGTGGCTTTTAACTATAGTAAATTTTGAACTCCTCCATAATAATAATAATTTATAATTATACGCACCGCGGCGATGTATTTAAATTTTCACACATATAGGGTTAAACTGGGACCGGCGGAGGGTTCGAGGGCACTCGGGATTGCGTTTGACTGAGTTTATACAAGTGTCATTAACTATTATCTATAGGGTGGAAATATTTCTTTTGATGAAAAGCACGTGCAATTCATAATAACCACACACGCGCAACTTAATAATGAGTAATTTTGATTTTACTACTAACGTTCGAACTTTGAACTCAATAAGACTATTCAATCAAACCAAATGACAAATTCGATAAAAGCTAACGAACTGATTCAGCTATAAAATGCTAAACACTAAAAGTAATATATTTTATGTACATTAACTTCATTTTTTTATACACATATTATTCTGATTTTTTTTAATGGAATAACGCCTATTAATGGCATAAACACTAAGATTCAGTGTTACAAATTGGTAAAAATCGGAATAGTAATGTTGCAATGTGTTAAGGGTACTTTCATTGAATAGATCTCTATAATGGACGTGTTTAATCTGAATTCAATGATAAATCATATAAACAACGATTTTGAGCGGAGACGGTCTGTTAATCTATATTTATAAGAAAATTAAAATATTTTATTATACCTATATTTGTATTGAATATTAATGTTAAAAATGTATTTTTCTATCAATAACACGGTAAATTGAACTAATTGTGGCAAAAAACAAATCGCAGGTATAATATTGTTTCATATAATATTAATAGTTTATTAACATACAAAATATAAACCAATATACAGACGTTCTATAGTCTATAGAATGGTATGAATAGGTTTGTAGTATAAATACCTTACAATTAATCTAATATTTTGAAAATATGAATAAGAAAGTACATAATAATAAACGTAATGGTAAAAAGTTTGAAGTCCTTAGGTATATTTTTTGTATTAAAATGAAATAACTAAAATTATTATATTATTTCGCTTAAACCAATTACGACAAAATTAGAACAGAAAATTCCATTAAAAAATTCGTGCATGTGTATTTTTAAAATTGCTATAAGAACAATTTATGAGGGACATCGAATAAAATGTTCAAAGCCATAGCAATTGCAATTGAAAATGTTATACATTTTTACACATTGACTAGTTTTGTTAAAATGTTAATTTCAAATGCTTATAAAAAAAACTGTAAAAACAACTTACAAGAAATATTGTATTAGATTTTCAAACATCGTACTTATAAATAAAAATTTTAACATGCATAAATTGAAAAAACCTAAAACATTGATAAATTTCAATTGTTTAAAAATTTAACAAAATGCCAAAATATTTTTAAAATTACTCCAAGTTTAGTAAATGCTAATATATAAATTTGGTTAAAACTTCAAGTCCATAGTTATTTATTTTTGAATGACTACGCATTATCTTCCACAGTACAAACTAGATCCAATTTGCTGGTTTCTTATCAGAAAAGTTGACTATGAGAGCATTTTATTAACAGTAAAAAAACGCATACATCTTTATTAAACCAATACATTTATCCACTGAGAATTTAAAAACGTCTAAAAATTTAATTTTAACAACAATATAATTTAACTATAGTTTATTATTAGTTTATTAAAACATAGGCAGTAAGTACCTATATAGATAACTAAAATGTATTTAATATTATTTAACAGTTAATAGCAAGGAAATTCAAAATAAATCTTAATTTACCTAACCTACCTAATTACCAGGTACCAAAATATAAATGACAAAATAGGTAAACATATTTATTTTTAACAAACATATACAAACAAAGTGCATGGCATTGTTATTCAACGATATTGTTATATAACCATAAATTATTAAATATCTAAATATAATTATTAAAATAACAAAAACTTCTTATCAGAGAATAAGAATTAATAGATAACAAAATATTTATAATTAAATGTAACCAGCTGTATTTTTTAAAATAAAACGTTATTATGATAAATAAATATACAAACCATAAATATGTATAATAAATAAAAAAAAATAACTAGACAATCTAAATTGTAAATATTTAACACAATAACAAAATTATAGTCTTTAAAACTTGGTTTTAAAAAAGTGTACTGTTAATTAAAAAAAATGTAAGTCTACATGCATCCCATTTTTATTATTAGTCACATTTATATATTATGCGTTTTGTAATGAGGGTTGCTACTGGCGAAAGAGCAGTTTGCAAAATTTCCCAGCAGAAATATTATTACCGACAGCGACGTGGCGGAAAAAGACCCCTTCGCATCCCCATCACTTCTTTCCACCCCACAGACTTATCATCGCAGTAACTTTCCAATTATATGCATAAGGGATCGTCTTGATTAGCTCTATCAACCTAGAACCTCTGCCCAACCTTCCTTTCATTAGCCCAAGGTACTCACCACTACCGCCAAAATGTGTTTAATATATTATAATATATTGTTATATCTACCTATATATTATTATAAAGTATACTATTAAATGTATATAGTTAAAATGTATGTTCGTATAATTTGTTTTTGTCTAAGGCCGAATACCATTGGGAGTGTGCTGCTGCAGAGTAGAGACGGAAAGCGTTCGTTTTGTAAATAATGTAAATATCTGCAGACTTTTTACGTGACGACCGGTCGAGTCGGTGGAGGGTGACGGCGACTCTATACAACACGAAGTGTTAGGATTAATTTTTACGATTGCCGTATGCGCCGGGGTCAAATTTATCAGAAGGCCCCCGGAATACTATCGTCGAATAATAATTTTGTTTCTGTTAGCTTTTGCTGCTATACTACTATAGCTGCTACCACTGCCGCCCTCGTTCAATCTCCCCGGAGACCCTAAGCTGTCATTTGTGAAGTTTACGTGCCTAGAGTCGAAGATTAGTTTACTCGTGTGTAGTACAAATATAACCCTCATGTCATATTTCTCTTTTTCTTACTTTCTCTTTTTTTTATTTTATTGCTATTGGAGTCGAACATTTGAAAGGATCTGTTAATTGGCCCTTCTGGTGGGTTCAGAGTTGATTAGCTATTATCGAAAAAAAAATCGACTGCCTCTGATAATGCATGTGTTAAATGCATGTAGGTATGCTTCATTCTTTTTTACATCATTTTCCTGAGTTATTCTAGACATTTTTCAAATAATAAGTATACAAATTAGATACAAGATACATAACCCGGGAAACTAGAACACAACGGTTTTTTACACGAATGATATTTTAGAATTACAATAAGACTATCAAATACACGTTACCTAATTCTTTCATTCATAAATTATAAGTATAATACTAATATTACATATGTACATTCTAGAAAATTATTTTTCAAATTTTTTGTTTAAGTAAAAATTGTTATAATGGGCTTAATTAATATAACTATTGTTTATCTTTCATTTTAAATGCTTAGAACATGGTATCTATACTTATTTTAAAAATGATTAGGGTGACCAGATATAAAATACGCGATTAATTTTTTTTATTTACTTAAATAAAACTTTATTTTTAATACAACAACATATCATCCTTTATTGAATAAAAAATTCTTTAAACAATAATAACTCAGGGTGGGAGGAAATAAAAATTAAAAAAGGCTTATTTAGTATTTACATAATGGTGTAACAATAATATTAATCTTAACCCCTGGTAGAAGTTAATGAATTTTTAATATCTAATAATGCGGTTAAAATTTTCTTTACATATATTTTTACAAGTATAGGAATGAAAATAAGAAATATTTTAAAAAAGGACAATTAAACGTCCCGAAAGCTTTTGTCGGGATACTGGTACAGACTTAAAATACGCGACGTCTGGCCAACCTAAAAATGATGAATAAATGTATTAATGTTAAAATCTCTAGATAAAACAATTTTAACAGAAAAAAAACAAGAAAATAGCTATGCTGTATATAAATATCTAGTATTTAAGTGTATAACGTCATATAATCACTGTCAAAGGAGTATCTTAACTAGATCCAATTTTCCTACCAGAAACTAACCTCAACGTTGAAGATTGAGACAATTTTATTGTTACAAATAATGAAAAAACACAAAAAAAACATTATTGTAAAAATTATAATCGCAGAATCTAAAATTATACTACGAAATTACAACTTTAAAGATAATAATTTAATTAGTTGAAAATATACTGCAATGCTGGATTATATTTCTATTGAATGAATACATATTTTTAGATGTTTCACTTTTTTTAACCAAAGATATTTATATTTTAATTACTTAAATAACTAACAATACCTTTAAAAAATCAAAGACATTCACCGCAACTATTATTCACTAACAATGACATAAAAAAATGCGAATTATAAATAAATATCTATAAAAAAAAATGTTTACTTGAGTCTAAATCTTTAAAACAATTGTCATTTTATAATAATAATCGTTTTATCATAAGAGAGTACTTTTGTCTTTAAAGACAAAATACGTTTTTATAATATGGTTGTCTGGCAACCAACTTATCAGTTTAAAAATATAAACAAAAGACATCATTCAACATTTCTCTACTTTAAAATATTTAAATAGGTACCTTTTATGTATTAAAATATACATAGATAAATGCATATAATATAGGTATATTCTATTTCATTTCAAATAAAAAATAATCTAACGAAACTATAACTATCTAGTAACGAAACGATTAAAACACACATTTTATACTATTGTAGTACCTTCTATCAAGATAAAGTTGTATTATTCAATTTTATTTTGACACATATTATGTGTCACACATATTATATTAAATATACAATTATTATTAAAGAAAAAAATGCTTCACTAGATAAATTTTTGTATTCAATAAATAAAAATGTTTTTTAAAGTAGTTTCCAGAAACTGCAATTAAAATCGTTTAAACACTACCCATATATTTATTTATATATATATATATATATGCAAAATAAAATAAGCCTAGGTACCTACTAATGTACATTAGTGATGAAATTGAATAATGATTTATACAATATTACTTTAGTTGTTTAGATGGTAGAATAACTTGTAAATTGAAAATGTAATCACGATACAATAACTGTAATCTATTTACATAACTGCATTTGCTCATTCCAGTCAGAAAAAATTAAAAAACTAAATACAGTGAATATCAATAGTTAAAATTAGCTAAATTATATTAAATGTATGAATTATAAAGGTACCTATATAATTTATGTTTTTTTGTTCTATAATATTAATTAATTATGTTAACGCGACATTCGCGGTTTTATTGGACAAAACTTGGGTAAAACCGTACTTATGCGTATTGTGCGAACGAGCAGTTTGAACGATTTTCTCTTTAGTTTGGTACTGAAATTCTCGAAGCGTGTAAAGGCTTAAAGACCAAAGCAGAGCTATCTTGACACTATCAGCGTTCCGAGAAAGCCGGAAGGGACAGGCTTCCGATAAGAGGTTCCGGGATTTATGTCCGACCCTTTAGCGTGAATACATTAAAACCCACCCAATGCCTTCAGATTAATTGTCTAGTCTTACCGTGATACGTACACAATATATATATCGCATGCAAACACTCTTCTTTTGAATTTTTTATATGGTAAAAACAGAAAGAAAAATGGAATAACGATAGGCAATATATTTACATTTTCAATAACATCTCTCAAAGAAACCGTACGTCCTAAAGTTACTATTTTAAACTTAACATGTAATATGTTTTATATACATTATCTATATGAAGTATATCTCAGTAAATAACGTATTATTTGTAATTTAAGTAGGGGTGACATTTGGGTGGTGGGAGGAGGGTGAAGGGTGTCTTATGGTGACACTATTTTTTTCTGTATCATAATATGACTTGGGCTTACAAAGTGCAAAAAATTAACCAGGTAAGTAAATGAATGGGCCAACGTTAAATCATTAATTTCATGTAAAAGAATGGTCGAATAGATAACATATTAGAACATATTGATTATAAGTAGGTACAAAGTGTATTCAAATAAGAATTTATAATAGAATATTTTATAATCAATGGTAAGAGTATTCTTAGAATAGACTAATAAATTATTGAGCGCCAGCAAGCTGGTGCACAGCATGGTGGGTCGTTCCAATTTTTACATTTTAAATACATTGTTTTTCTCAATAAAAAGAGTTAAACCTTACTTAAGAACCGCAACAAACGACGAACATTTAAGTGATGTGGTGATAACAGAGATTCATAAACAGGAAGCTAGTCAAAAAGACTTAGAAAATGCTGTTTATAAATTTGCTAAAATGCGAAGAATAGGAGATATTTTCCACTTATTTAAATTTAACTATCTATTACTTTTTTCTTTAGCTTTTAGCTTTTAGCTTTGTTAATTTATTACTTATTGTATTGCTTACTAATTAATATTTACTATTATAGTTGTTTGTACTAAATGTATTTAAAAATCCTTCATTAAGTATTTAACTATAAATTATAATTGTATACTTAAGTAGCCTGATGAAAAAATTATTTGGCCTGTCTTAAATTTTAGCATTCCTATTCAAAACCTTTAATGGCGTCCCTGAATTTAAGATCTTTAATATCATTGTTCATAAATTCATAAATTCATAAATTATAATGAATAGGTACAAAACTTATTAAGTCAATTTTATAATAATAATATGAGTATTTACATTAGCATGAGCGGGATTTAATGATTGTATAACAAAAAAAATAAAATTATATTATAATAATTATATTAAATTATTATGTTTACCCGTTACATTAATTATATTAATCGATAATAATCAAATAACCTTAATATAGCAACGTCGTAAATTAGTACAAAAACACATACAATTGCCGTTTGTCAAACATTATGCACAAAGTTCGTGACAATAACTTTGGGTCGATGAACATGTAACGCATCACGCACCTACTGTCAAAACACGATTTCATAATACTACTATTTTATTTGACGTAATCAGCAGAAACGCACGTCGATAACGTATTTAGTAAATTATTCTACACATACATAATTAACACATGGGCATGATAAAATATATCATGATTATATGAATGGTTAGTGATAAATTAAATTAATTTTAAATTATAAAAGCCACAATTTATATGCATACCTAATTATTCTAAATATATCAAAAAATATAAATATTTATACTTATATAAATTGCTATACCTGGATAGACCTATTTTTAAAGTAATTTATAATTTAACTACTGTGGCTTAAATAAAATTGACTGAATGACAGTAATTTTAAATTTTAACATACATTGGCTTTTTTCGATTCGTTAAAATATTGATAATCAAACAATTCCTAACATATTTGGTTTAAATTATTACCATTATTATTTAATAATTATTTGAATTCTAATACTATAGTAACATAAGATAAGATTAGATACTTAGGAACTGTTTAATCGATTTTGCCAAAAAAATTAAATGTTTACAATTTTAGATAAATTTAAATATTTTAATAAATCAAAAAAGCAAAAAAAAGGAATTCACAATTAAATTTAAAGTGACTTTCGCATTCAATCAATTTTGATTTTAGAGCTACAGTTGGATAATTCAAAATTACTTTAAATAAATAGGCCAACTCACATATAGTATCAAAAATAGAAGTTTTTATCAAAATACAAATCGTACTGCACATGTGTGCATTCCGAGAGAATTAAAAATTAGTAATAAATGTACATTTGTAAGTAGACAACCTTTAGTCTTTAAAAAAAAAAAGAACCCATTAGATCAAACGTAAAGAAATTAGGCATTACTTAACAAAAATTATCACACTGTATAAATTTCTGCAAAATAAATATTAAATAATAAAAAATATATGAAAACCAAAAGTTTAAATAATTTCATTATAAATATTACATAAAAACATAAAATATTTTACAATGTGTTCTATTTTCTTTTAGTTAGTTTTGTCTGCTATCACTATGGGTAGAATAGAAAACAAGGAACGCTTCAAAAGTTTTATGTAACGACTTTTTAGATAAAGAGATTTTATATAGATGTATATAAATTATATAATATGTGATTATAAAGCAATTTGAAAAACAATTTTTATAATAGTTCAAAAAATAATACATCTACAAATAAGGCTTAAAATATTTATCGATTATTTAATTAAGTATAATATTATACAAAAATAATATATTTTTTAACATCTTTAAACATTATTGAACTAAAAATAGCATTTTGAAAAATTGTTTTCGCCAGTTTCATTGTCATACAATTTACTGTGCAATTTACAGTTAGTATTACAATTAAGTTTTAAAAATTTAAACCAGGTTAACCATGTTTTATTCTAACTTAACTTTAAATATCTCAAAAATTGAAATATTCTTATAGGTAGTTTTATTATACGGCAACTATACAGATATCCGGCGGAAACTGTATAAATTATATACAATGTATAATATAGATTAGGTAATATTGTAGTTATATAGCAAAATAAATAATACGAATGTATAAAATAATTAAAAAGAGTATAATAAAACAATAAAAACCTATATGTTAATAATATAAAACATAAACATTAAATCTTAAGAATTTAGGACGAATAATATATGTGTATTTATGTATATTTTCCCAGGGGAAATACCGTAGAAAATAACTACTAAAATATTGATAACCTTCTAAAACATTGTCGTATTTTAGTTAAATGATTTCTACACACAAAAATAAAAATAATATGCAAATTTTGTCTTGTGCGTGAATAAACAATTGTAAAAAAAAATTGAGATGAGTATAAATGTGTAATTATTCTATATAGAGAGTACCTACATTTTAGAAGAGTAATAAACTTAAGTATTTTCCAATTACAACAATTCATCTTACTATGGACTAATAAACAAATAATACACGTGGTTTTAGTCATCGAATTATATTATAAATACACAAAGAAGAGTATAGTATGTTAGTACACACAAGTTCTATAAAAATTTAAAAGTAAAGAAAAGGAAGGAAAAATCACAAAAGTACCCTTAAGTGTGCAAAAATCCTGGTCTTTTTAATCGAAATCTTCGCCAAACCCATTTCGTAAACCCATTTCAGTTGAATTTCATTCAATTCATGAAAAGTTATCCGAGTTTGAAAACTTTTTTTTTAATCATCAAAAAATCGTCTTCCAATTTAATGTAATGGTTATAAGAATTGAACCCATCAATTTAAACATATGCATTATAAATATGGATGAAACATTATGTAATTAAGCTTTTGAAAATAGTAAGTAGGTATAGTATAATCGTATGGAAATAAGACGTTTAATAAAATAAACAAAATAATTTAAAATTAATTGCACCTGTATGCTTTATTTTATATATTATTTAAAAGGGTATATACACCCCGTACTACACGCATATTTTAATACTTCTCTTAGGTCAGTAAAAATGCTCAAAAAGTTTCATTATACTCTCTTTAAATTGGGATTTAATTTAATATATTATTAATATGTATATTTTATTAATAAATCAATTTTTTTAACGTATATGGTAGGTAGTTTAAAGATTGTTATTTTCCAAATTGATTAAATATTTTCTACAAACCCACGAAATATTCCAAATATTGAAAAAATATCAACTTTTAAACAAATATTGATCGTTTTGGGGTAAATCAGACTTTTTAAGCTGTAATAAATTATTATTGGCAACAAACATAAATAAATGTTCCCCAATTACTAACCCTATTTTCATACACAGTTTTTTTTTATTAATAAAAAAATTATGTTACTTTACATCAGTGTTTCCCAACCTGGGGAGAGGCACAAACAACCATTACAAAGTAAAATGTTATTTATTAAATTTCGAGCCAAGCATTAAAAAATTATCCAAAAAAATGTTGTCAGCCTTCACATTAATTGTTAATTTCATTATATTATATTCTATTATTTACTATTACTTAAATTGTATACTAATTTATTACTATAATTATCACATACCTAATTGATTATTCCATTTTATTGTTTATTATTATTCATATTTTATAATTATTATCATCAATAAAAAATTAGTTATTCCAAATATTGAATACCTAGTTTATTTGTTAGGTATATTAAAAAAAATGATCTTTTTTTTCAATTTATGGGGGGTGAGATTTTTAAAAATCTATAAAAAGGGGCATAGGATAGAAGAGGTTGGGAACCACTGCTTTACATTGTTTATTAAAAACCTAGTTAAAAACAATAATTTAAATAAAAAGATGTATTCATAATAGCTGATTATACTAATAATAATATTAATAACGTAAACATATTTTTATAATTTTGATGCGCATGAACTATGAATTATATTATTTTTATTGAACTCGAATTTGACCTATGATTGATATTACTCAATAAACTGATTACCGATTACTGGTTAGTAGTTAGAATAGAATAATAAATATTAAACCAATAGCAACGCTATCAAAGGTGACACTACTGACCCAATATGCATATGTAATAAAGGATGTAATACTTAAAAATATAACTATTCCTAATTTACAAATAAGTATTAAATAAACAAATACAATTTGTATTTTTTTTTTTACTTTTTAATTTATTAAATTATATTAAAGTTGCAATATGTTATGAATACCTAAGTATAAATAATATTGACATATAATATATGTATATTTATATATTAATTATTATTCATTATGAATAAAACTAAAAACATCAAAAATGTCACATCAAAATTCAAAAATAGTGGTTTATATTCAAAAAAATATGAATAAAAATGTAGATAAAAAAATAGGTCATCCAAAACAAACGGATAAATATGGTTGACTCAATCGAGATTATTATTTATCGCTTTTTGCAATTAAAACATTTCGTTAAACGGAGCTTATCATTAGCATATACACCTGTATTATGGTTATTCAAAATTCTAACGGAACCTGTTTAAGTGACAATAATTAATATTAAAAGATTTCCACGACAATATTTTATGAAAATCATAAAGGGTTTTCACGCGGAATATTTGTGAACGATTAGATTTTTCAATTGACAACTACATAACTTAATTAAAAAATGTTTGACTAATGGCATTTTAAGTTATTTTATTTATAGAAATATTTTTTATGTACACTAAGATCTTTTTTTATAAGATCACATTCTCGGTTCACTATTTCTATAACTTCCAAAAGTATAAATGTACATTATTCCTGTACATATTGTAACATTGCGATGTATTTTGTTTTCAAACAAACGACAATCGATAAAACCCAGATTAAAACCTAAACGTCTTTGATTTTTAAACAATTAAGTCAGTCTTCTATTTGTAATTTAAAAAAATTAGCAAGTAAGCGATTTACGTTTATTCTTTGTAGGAAAAACAAGTGACAAATTATCTGTCTTTCCGATGAAACCTGTCAACAAAGATTCCGATGAAAAAATGAGTCACACAAATACAGATATCATTTGCATGATATTTGACAGTGCAGATGTTCCTACACTGTCGGAGAGCGCATTGACTATTTTATTATGAAAACGTAATAATTTATGATAATGATAATAATTTATCCATTATTTTCATTCGTTGAGAATCAATAACTTCAATCTATCTCATTTTTCAGTCAATATAAAGAACCTTTTTGCAGATGGAACGCGACTGACTTTCTTGACAAGGAAATAATATAACATTGGCAGCTTATAACATCGAATTTATCGTCGTTTTAAACCATTTTGCACACAATAATTTTTGCTAGTAAATGAATCAGAAAAAACAATTAATTATGAACAATTTACGCATAAATGAAAAATATTTAAAAAAAAAATGAATAATATTAAACGGTGTATAATGTAATATGTGTATCATCATTACAGACATACATGATACATATATAATACTCATATTAATTATTTATATCAGAAAACAAGTTCCCAAAGATGGTCAAAAGTCTACACTGATATTATTATTATTACAAGCTGAAGAGGGGAGCCATATAACATAAGCTGTATCCGAGATTTTCTTCGAAACCGCTCTGATTAACAGCTTCCTTTTCACAAGCGACGTGGATTGTTCAATAGATGAAAAAAAAAGCTGACAGACTGGTTTTAGAGATCCATGTTTGGGGGACGAGCAATTAGACACTAATACAGGAATTAACAGGTGAACAAAAAAAAAAAAAAAAATAACTCAATGATAATTTAATACACATAATTCACAAATATCACAATTCTTGATCTGAACCACGTATGGCATTTGGAAATTTAGAATGAGTGAAAAGAATTCAATGGAAATGTAACAGATTAATTGAGGCTAGCGTAGTTATTTTTTTGGTAGTAGTTTTTATAATATTATTCCTTGTGTAAAATATAATTTATTTATGCGAATCTAAATAATCATGTAAAAAATGATCTGTAAAAAATGAAGCATTTTTGTAACGAAAGTAGGTATGACGAAGTACTTAACTTCCATTATATAATATTATCAATAACTGTAATAAACTATCATTGTCTGTATTTTTCAAGCATTTTTAATTCTTTTGTTTTAGTAGCTATTAATATTGTTGTTTTGATACAATAATCAAATATATATTTCGGTGCATTACAAAATAAAAATATCCAAGAAATGCATTAGGAACAACAATGTTATATTTGGAATGGCGCCAGTGGTTGATAGGTATTAAAAATAAAAGGGTGGAACCAGACAAAGCATTAAGATTTTAACTGATAAAATGATAACATTGACAATAATCAAAGAAAAATATCCTTTAAACAAGAAATTGTTTATCAAACTCTGAAATAAATTCTATTTCTTGTGATCATTAGTAACAAAAAAATATATACTTATACTAAATGTCTAAATAAAACAAACAAACAATAGAAACCAAGACAACGGTTGTATTCATTAAACCTGGATTGTTAAATTATTAAATGAATGAACTACTGCAGTTTCGAATGTTTATGTTTAGGTACTATAAAAAAAAAAAATAGAAATGTATTTTATATGTTTACGCTAGGTACAAATTTATAGAAATAAACCAAAAAACCTCCTATATAGTCTTATAATTATAATAGTAACATATAAAAAAATTTATTTTTCGGGAAAAATAAAATATTTACACACATTTTTTTATAATAGCAAATACATTTTATTTGGCATTTTAAAGTTGAAACATCGTAATAAAACAATATTAGCAATATTTAGTAACGTTTAAGCTCGAACACGATTATAGTAGTAAAATATGATAAAAATGTATATTTAATTTTATCATACCAATTGGTTAATTTCAAGTTTTGGTTGTTTAATTTTAATGTTTCAATATACTTATTTAAATTCTGATCAGGAATTCGAACTGCATTGGTTCATATATACCTACTAAGTTTTGAAAAATAGAGAATTATAATTTAATTTTTAAATCGTAATTACCTGTAAATAAATACCTACATGACAACATTACAGTTATTGTCAATTGTTTACAATATTTTCGTAATCTACACTACAAATAACAAATCAATTACCTATTAATTATGTAATAAGTATATTATGGATTTGTGTAACATAAAATATTATATTTTAAACAAACAAAATATAAACGATTTTAAATCATTATAAGTCATAACAATTATAAATAACTGGCATTATGTTTTTACGATAAATAAAATACAAAAAAATACTTTTATCGGATTATATTATTTTTAACTCTTAAAAAGAATTTGTGAATTTTCGTAAACATTTAACAATTTATTTTGATGAGAAATTCCAAGCATAAAAATATTTAAAAACTAATTAATCATCATTCGTTACATTAAAAATTTAATCATTTATAAAATAAAAAATTATTTTAATAGGAACCTTAGCACCAAATTCAGCTTCTACTCGGCTTCTACCTAATATCAATAATAATAAAATGGTAATACTGAATTATATTTTTTCATTATCAGAGGATTCAAAGCAGTACTATAAATACGAAATTTGTACTTTTATCAAGACTTCCAATTTCAAATTTGTATTGTTCCGATTTGTTTTTAAATTGATATTTTACAAGTGCAATATTATATGAGGCCAGCGGTGGAATAGTTCAGATGTTATTAAGTACTAACTTGTTTTATTTATCTTGTGTTAATTCCGAAATATTTAAGTATTTTAAACTTTTATGCAACATAAATTTATATTAGTTTTCTAGAACCGAAAAAACTAGATCAGTATTTTTATTTTATGCATGTTTCTGAATAATGTACATTACAAATTATGTAAACCATTAATAAACCATTTATGAACATTTCTAGCATCTTAATAGCTGTGTCATTTAAAGAAAAACATAAATATAAATTATTTATCTAATATAGAATTTAAATAATTTAATCAGTAATCTGTACTTGAAATATCAAGTAGAAATTATAATGTTTTGTTACTGGAAAGAAAAAATATGTAGAATATTAAAGAGAATATTTGCCATTACAATATAATTAATAATTATTCTAATTGAGTTCAAACTTCAATCAAGGACACAATGTAAAATAATTATTTCATTAGTGATTTACACGTCCAAAAAAACTACAAATGTTTAAATAATTCCTTGAAAGATACAATCAATTTTTAGAAATTGAAATCTGTTTAACAAATGTTATTTGTCCATAACACAGACAGTATTGGACCAGATAAACATTTTCCTATAACTATGCTAACTGGACATACTCTATAGTCTAAATGACAATTAGAGGTGTATATTAAATACTGACTGTATTATAATAACATATTAAGAATGATTTCAATCAATATACATATTGGATTCTACTACCGATAAACAATGTACTGGTAACATGTGACAAATAAAACTCAATTAAGCAGATAAGTATGCTAAAATGATATGATAGATGACACTTACCTGAGTGGTGTAGGGTTGAGAGCTAAGTCGAATGCCGTCTTGTAATAATTTGTCCTTTAGTAACAGCTTCAACTGAAGTTTAGGTATTCTGACTAGTTCGGCCTTTCCTTCCTCGTACTCATCGTAATGTACCTGCTGCAGCTCTTGTGTACTGCTACCCGAAGAGTGGCCAGGGCTGGGGGCGCATTGCTCTTTGGAGGCGGAGTACTTGCATTCCTCCTGTATCGCAGCTGACTCTTCAAGGGTGAAATAAACACTGGCTGCACCCTCCTCACGCAAAGTGCGAACAGACTGCAGTAGCCGGTTGCGGTGCGACGGGTTGAACACGCCAATGGCGTCCATATCGGGGTCGCCGACCTGCTTGCAGATCTCCAGGTCGTCATACCCGTTATCCAAGAACGAATCGGCGTACTGGCCCAGGTGCAGAGACCGAAGCCACTCGACTACGATGTTACTACCGTTTTTGGTGGTCATTGGACAGCGTCAGCACATACAACACTGCAGCCCGGACAGCGACCACAGACGGCTAACACGAACGGTATGGGTCGACGCGCGCGCCGCATAACTTCGGGATGACCATGAAAAATTAGAAAATTACTATATGAACTGCGAAGAAGAAACAGAAGATTGACGGCGGTGAACTTTACGCGGATTCTGTACGGCTAACACTGCGACTGCAGCCAAAGTGCGATAACAACGCGTGCGGCCTAATCTCATTCTACCGGAGGACATATTGACATTCTCGGAGCAGTCACGATCATCACAGCTAGATGTCGCTACCGTAGTCGCCGTCGAGCGGAACGCTGCGAGGACACGCATTTTCTTTCGTTGGAGTATACCTATTATTTACATTATCGCTGAACCCCTAAAATCCCCAGATCCTACCTGGTTGATTAAACTATTTTTATTTTGCGATTTGTAAGCAATATGTTTCCTCAAAAAACAAATAAAAATAAGTGACCTACTAACAATTACATGTATATAATAATATGAGCATTAGCCCTGGCCTCTGGTGATATTACCTCTGGTTTATTATTATTTATTATAGACATATCAATTCAAATAATTATTATAAATACAAGCAAGTACAATTTTCATAAAAAGTACAATGAATTTATTGTCGAATGTTTACATAAAAAAATATTAACTAGTAAAAACAACATTCAGACGTTACCTCGAGACGTTTTGGTTCCCCGCGCTATCCCCCCCCCACCAATTCATTATAAATGATAATAAAAAATAATTTTTATTCATAATTCAATGTTTGTTATAAAAAAAATTTTAACGCAAATAAGTCCTTAATATATAGGGTTATGAAGGTGCGACTATAATTGTCATACTTTAATTGGCAAAGTTGCACGGTGTAACTAACACACACATTAAGTTAACCGTATTCTTTCAGTGAATGACGATAGTACTTAAAGTGGTTTTTCATAAAGCAAATCGGGGGTGTATCATACGTATATCCAACAACGCGTAAGTAGTAGTGCCTGCTTAATACACACCGCGCTTAATACAAAAATGTATGACTTTTAAACTACTTGTTTCCGCACATTTATATTTTGCATATTCGTAATCATACAAAAACAATTATCGATTAAAAAAAAATAACAAATAAAAAAGGATACACAGCACTATACTCGGTAATTGCAGATAAAGTGCATATTTTGTGCAACTTGATGTACTTCAAAAGACTATAACTTCCAAACCAAGTCTAAATGACAAATTCTGATTGCACCATTGTTCTAAACTTATTAAAACATCTAAGTTTTAAAAAAAAAAATTGTGAGAGGCGTGGTATAGTTATATTTGGTCCAAATTTAAACACTTGGGTAGATATACTTAAAGAGTAAGAATAATTATTTTTAAAAATTGTTTTTTTTTTGAATAAGAATATTACGTATAAGAATTCAAGGTAAGTATCAAAATTATTTTATCAAGATTTTATTAGTATTTTACAATCTATATTTACCTAGTTAAGTATATACTACAAACACATATACGCTCTACATTTTATAGGGTTGTCATATTTATGTTCTCAAATTAAACTTCTTTAACTGCTTAGCTACCGGCTTATACGCTTGAATAGGTATAGCGTCCTGGTATCCCAAAAATTGTCCCGAAATTAAATTTCATTAATGTTTGTTACCATTTTGTCTTTTACTAAAAATTTCTAATAAAAAAAAATAATATTGTCTTGATAAATGATAAAATAATCAAAGTGATTACCTACCTGATAGTTAATTGACTGTGAAATCTATTTTAATATTATTTTCCTGACTTAGTTATTGACGAGTAGATACGTTCATTGTTTTCCCATTATCTCTGAAATTTTTGTTGTCACCTACCGCTAATTGACTACTTTGTCGGCTATATGATATAAGCGTCAATATAAAATTATTCCTAATAATTAATAAATTACAAATGAGTCAAAAATGTTAAAAATAAATATAATAATATATTACACCAATATTAATATTTCGTATAGCATTTCAAAATTCGAAGTAGTCAATAATTCATAATATATGATAGTAAAAATCTATACTTTGGTTCATTAAATAAAACGTCTTTATTTGCAATTGTTTTACAAAATTAATTTTCACTACAGTATAGATTAGAGAATTACGTGGATGTTTACTAGGTACTTAATTAGGTACCTATTAACAATATAATGTGAATACACAAAAATTCTGAAGGTCTATCGTAAAATCAGATAATATATTTGCCGTTTTTGAAAGATATAGTTCTAAATTTAATATCGGGAATGATGCTCAATGCTGGTATCTGAGATTTTAACGTTTTGGCACGATACGATTTATTTATTTCTCATCTCGTTTTGGCGCATATGTTTTCCACCGATTTTGTCAGTTACTCATTCCGATTTGTAACATTGAGTCTTATAGTTTTTTCCTTGTAAAAGTATATCGTAGAGTGCTGACCATTGTGTGTGGACTTGTGAGTGGTGCTTGCGAGGAGTGGTACGATTTTTACAAAAAAACTATTCAAAAACCGTTTGTTCCGGTTCAAGTAAAATAAAATATGGTGTCCCTAAACTACAACAAATTCTAAATAACGGTCGAAGAGTCGTCCCAGTGTACGAGAGAAGGAAGAACCCGTAAATAATTTACATAGGTGACTGATGTGCGTCTTGTCCTGACGCACCTCCGCGCCCTCAACTCGTAATCCTCTATAGAAACGGGCGACGCATTTCGTTGGACTGGAAATGATGAAGCTTACAATATATATTAATACATGAATCGTTTTGCCGAAATAACGTCGCGTTGCACAACGACAATTTACGCACTCGCGAACGCTGAAGCGAAAACGGTTTCATAGAGAATCGATGTGAATCGGACCGCTCAGCGGTCGCAGAGAAAACGATCGACAGATCCCCGCTCGAAAATAACCTGAACCATATATTACATACAAGCTATACAACCCGACTTTACCCGGGAATAAATGAACAAATATAATATACAGCGCTATATAAATGTATCTCGGTTTTAATGTACTTCAGTTCACAAATAAATCGGCATCGATATATCCACCGCTAGGGTACAAGCAAGTTGTGCGCTGCTGCTTTAGGGTGGCATACAATTTTAAAGAAATTGAAGAGGAATAATTATGTAAATATCGGCAATAGGTGACAATAATTATTTTTACTTTAGAACGGGAAAATATCTATAATGACGGGCCTAGGTATACCACGCTTTGTGATATAATTCGACATAGATAGTAAACTTTTCTGATATCTCTAAAAACAATTCTATGTTTTTTATTAATATCAGTCGAGTAGTTTTTGAGTATATAAGCTACAAACATACATTAGGTTTTAAGATATATAATTTCTTTAATTGAGGATAAATTTATTTTTTATTTTTTTTATTTATTTATATTTATTTTCATGTAAATGTGATGATTTGATGCATTTTTTACCTTAACTACCTGAGTAACTAAAATAACCAAAATACTTTCGGTAGCACCTCTTTAAAATGCAAATTTTGGAAAATCCCTCATTAATGTATCCATGCATGGTAATTGGTGGTACAAAGGTACTATGGAAATTTAAAATCTCCAGCTATCATAGTTTATGCTCTACGTTGATCAGCCAGTCTTTAGTTCAAAACACGTTCGATTATATATAATTGGACGGCGATCGCGATCCTGAACATTGAACACTATTTAAAAATAAATAAATAACCTATTCTTTAGTAAATGCCAATAAATAATTGCATTAATACGTATATCTTAGAAAATAATAATAGTTTTTAAATGTAAATAAATTCAATAAATCTCTCTATTATATAAGGCATTAGGCCCCTAAAAATACATCGAACCTCAAAAAAGTACAATAGCTAAGCGATTTCATTGAGTGTGATTTTCCAAATACTTGATTATATATTATATTGTGATAAATTATTAATATATATTACTTTAGTATATATCTACTATTAGATACTTAATGTAATATGTTAGATAAATTATGTAATACAAATAAATAAAACTATTTTTTAAAGGAACATTACAATATATATTTACATAATTTATTATAAACCGGATTGCATTAATTACTAAGCATATTTTATTGAAACATTAATAATTTAATTTTCCTTGAAAAAGTGTCTCATGATTGGTGATTGGTCTATTAAATTTTAGTAAATAATTATAATTTTCAATTTTAACGAAACCCAGATTTAGTATTGACCTAACATAGATATAAACTTAAATATACACTATATAAATTTAGATTTAACTGTCTAATGTACTGTTATTTATCACTCTTATTGGAGCGTTATTTGATAATATTATAAGGTTAGACTATAGTTTAATTAGTCTAATAATTGTATACAATATTGTCGATAAACTAAATAACATATAGTATTATATATTATTACTTTTTATATTATTATTTTTTCTAGGTATACGTTGTCGTTGGTACTACAGGTGAACAAAAATGATTTTATCTTGCAGGTCATCGTGATGAAAATATATGTTTCTTTACATAGGCACTTTATAATAGTTATAACGTCTTAAATAAGTATTATAACTCAATTTAGATATAAAGTCTTACTATAGCATCTTTCTGCGAGTGAAAACTATTTAATTAAAATTGTAACTGATGTATTTATACAGATTTAAAAGCCTTTTAATACTGTTTGGTTAGAAAACTGTTTTAAATTGACGATGGGTTAGATTCACACACACACACACACACACACACACACACACACACACACACACACACACACACACACACATATATATTGATAATATGTTATAACACAATAGATACG